>ONZK01002716.1:0-14352 GCA_900322385.1 Pharnaceum exiguum | reverse complement strand
CTTGGGGCGGGATGGTGCTTGAGGAATGTAACCGTAGTCTTGGAATTACTCCTTGCTTAATACTAATGCTAATGTTAGTGTGTGTTTGATTGCTTTTGAGGAGTAGTTTTTAGACTTATGGTGATAAGTGCTTAATTAGTGTTAATTTCTGCAGAGTAATGGTATGGTAATGTGTTGTCGAAATGAGTGAAATGAGGGGGGTATTTATAGTAGTGGGATGGAAAATGGCCGGATTCTAGAAGAATTTAGGGTAAATATTGCAAAGATTCATCAAAGATCCGAGTCAAAAATAAGATTACTCGTAAAATGTGCTCGGCGGCAGTCGCCCAAGCCCGGCGGCCAGCGCCCAAATGGGCTTTGGAAAAGGTAACTCCGGCTCTGCAATGAATCATGCTTCTGTTTGGGTTTACAGGCTGCCTAAGACCCGGCGGTCGACGCCTGTCCCCGGCGCTAGACGCCCAAAGCAGATTTCGACAAGGTTTTATTTTCCTTTTTCTGTTTATGCGTAATATTGCTAATTGTATTTTAGGCAATTGATTAACTCGTCTTAGGCTCTAAATATTCCGAGAATATGAGGAAAAGAAGAGATTAACCCTTCGCCAAGCAACATTTAATTAAATAAATAAATATATAATTAAATGCAATATTTAAATGATTAAATATTAAAAGGGAAAAGGCTACTGGATTGGGCTTATTTTGTGGGCTGATTTGAAAGGCTAATTAATTAATAATTAGGCCATTGGGCTAATACTAATTAATCGGAACGGGCTATGATATTATTAAAGATCCAAATGACAATTAATAAATGATCGGGTTTAGGAATTGACTTCAATCTATTTCTCAAGCACCGGCGCACCCATGTTAATAGAGTATCGAGCTATCCGACGGATATAAGTTTGGGATTTCGTCATTAGGCATGGCAATACCCCGTACAAAATACGGTATCTACACTTACTCAACTTTGTGGTTAAAATCTTTCATCTTTTCTGATCATCAAAGTCCTTGTACTCAAAAAGAGTTTCCACGGTCCTCTCCAAATCAAGATACTTTTCTAGGTCTAAATCACCTTCAAACTCTGGGATGTCAAACTTGAGACCACGATCATCATCATAATTGTTTTTAGGAGTATCGTCTATGAATTTCAATCTCATCTCCAGAAGAATCACCATGTTGCGCACCCCTTCGTCGACGTTCTTCCTCAATGCGAATAAGGCGTTGCTCTAATAGTCTCACAGAAGCTTGAGTTTCTTCTCTTATCATGACCCTTAAGCGCTGAATCATCTCCTCACTAATCCCACCATTGTTGCTTTTGTCTCCAGCCATCAAAAACTACACAACCTTTTTTTTTGATGTCTAACTTGAATCTTAGATCGTTAGAGTTTGAGAAAACCCTAGACCTGGCTCTGATACCAATTTGATGCGTAATTGGAAGCGTATAAAATATTTTTGGGTTTTTGTGTTTATAGAACAAAATAAATAAGTAAAAAGATATGAACTTGAATAGATTGCCGAGTCCTTTGCACAATCAAACTCAAGAACTAGGGTTGCCACTCCAGATTTTGTTCCTCACCACGTACTCCTGGTTTAAGAACACACTCAAGATTTAAGAAAACTTTTTGATACTCTTTTCATTAATAATCAACACACACAATAAAACTAACACACCGAAGGCCTTTATATAGGCTACAATAGTCTTAAAGGTAGTAGGAAATTATTCCATTAATAATATTCTAGAAATAAGAAAATTACAATAAGGAAATAAAGAAAATAAACTATTTTCCTAAACTGTGAATAGTACCCATGAATAATAACTCGTGAATAGTAACACCTAAAAATAAAGAAAAACTCTTCTTCTTTCTAAACTTTTCTAAACTAATTTGGAGAAAAAGAAAGCTTCTTTTCTCTTTATTGGACACGTTAATTTCCTAGCCTAAAATGCATCACTGGGATTTCTCTCCACTCTCTGTCTTCACCTCGTCACCGATCCACCACAACACCATGGCATATGACGGTCGTTTTCCTACTACCCACGACAAACCACAAGTCCAAATCATATTTTCTTGTTTATTTTCTCTCTCCTCCCAAAGAACTATTATTTTCTGTCAAAACTTCAATTTGGGGAGGGGGGTGGGGGGAGATATAGTTAGAGGATGCTGTGGGGATTTGAGATTAGTGGTGGTGAGAGGATTTTGGGTGTGGTGATTGAGATTAGTGAGGGTAATTTATAAATGTGATGGATTGATGAAAAGTGAAAGAGGAATGGCTTCGGGAGGAAGGATAGCGTGATGTCAAATATTGGGTGAAAGGTCAAATATACCCGTCATTTTAACCGTCAATCTAACAACTTAACGGTAAAAGCCCCAAAATAGTAACGAAACTAACACTCAGTTTGGCAACTTACTAGTTAATGAGGAAATTGAAGTAAAACTAGGTAAAAGTGTGAAAATAAAAAAAAATTGTGTGTTTGGTAGCAAAATGGAAATCTATTGAAAAGAAAATTTATGGAAAACAGGAGAAATCTCTAGTTATATTTGGCTTCTATTGTTTTTCCATACTTTTTCCTCCAAAATCAATGGGAAAATTGTAGAAATCTATGGAAATGAAAAATTACGTTATATACTTCATTTCTTTTCTTCTCATTTTTGTACATTTCTTTCATAAATAAACAAACAATGGATAATGAAAGATTTCTCATATTTACCTTTCCATACTTTTACCCTGTTTTACTTTTCAATAGAATTACATACATTTCCAGTTCCCAAACTGAGTGTAAAACTCAGGTACCCAAAATAAAAAATTTGAATACCACATGTAGCCCATCGTACATTATGCTATACCTCAAGTACGCAAAATGAAAAATTTCCTAGTTTTTTAGTAGGAATTTGAGTCATTTGAACATAAAACCCAAACGGAGGGGAAATAAACAAATACTTCCTCTCTCTCTAAAAAAAAAACCTAGTCTACTCTCTTAGCCCCCACTTAGAAAACTCTTCCATAAGCCCTAATGGGGCTGTCGTTGGCCATTTACCATCGATAAGCCTCTTCCTCCTTTCAATTTCTAGATTATTTTTTTCTTTTATTCTATCTACTCCAATAAATTTCGTTCTTTGACTCTTTTGTGAGGCTAGTTTTGTTATCCTTTGTGAGACATATTGGCTCATTCGTGAGGCTTAGTGTTACTGCGGTGATTAACGTTCACCAAAGTATGATTTCCTTTGAATATACATTTCGGGGATACCGGACATGCGAAGATTTATTTTGCGGTAAGAACAACAGCAGACAAGCGATTATAATATTGGCGTTGAAGAATTCTATTTGCGGGAAAGATGCAGAGACATTGAAGGAAATATGCTCGAAATCACGCTTAATTATTTTAATTTTTGTCTTGTTGATAAAATTTCTACTAGTACTATTAGTCTAGCATGTTCTAGGGTTATTTTCTATATAGATGCTGTATGTCTTTTATATGAATCAAAATCTCCTATGCCCCTTTTATAAAAAAAAAAAAAACCCAAACGGAGGGAGTACCAAAGAAATTACCAAAATTGACAAAAAAAAAAAACAAATAGGAGAGAGAACATACCTCAACATGTAGCTTATCTTGTTTTACCAAAAAAAAAAGAAAAAAAAAAACAAAATTGACCAGTGAATCTCATATACCAATAGGAGAGAGAAGGCAGTCCAGGTTTCCAGCAAAACAAGAAAACCAATGGCCGCAGTAGAAGGAGCTTCGGTGGCAGCGACAGCCCTCCGATCGGTCCTGAACCGGGTGGGGCAGGCAGCAGAGCGTTCTGGCCGGAAACCGGATCAGGTGAAGGTTGTTGCAGTGAGCAAGACAAAGCCTGTCTCTATTCTCCGCGAGGTTTACGACGCTGGGCATCGCATTTTCGGGGAGAACTACGTCCAAGAGATTGTCGAAAAAGCCCCTCAGGTTTTTCTTCAAATTGATTTTTACTGATTCTTTTATGCACTGTTTGATCTTCGAATATGGGAAGGATGTGTAAGTTTTGATCAAGTGTCGTGTCTTAGGCATTAAAACTAATTTAAAATATCCATGGCCTTGGGAGCGCTTTTCAATTCGAAGAGAATTAATTTACTCGTGACAATGGCTTAAGGCTCCAGCTAGAAAGGTTTCTTATGCTAGTGATTCTGGTGTTTGTTGTAGCTTCCAGAAGATATAGAATGGCATTACATTGGCAATTTGCAGAGCAACAAAGTCAAAGTTCTTATAAGTAAGGCGCTACTCTGTTTCTCATTGAATGCTTTTGTGTATAAGCTCAAACACATTTATAGTCTACAAAAGTTGAGGCGTCAAACAAACTTTTCCTTATTTTGTTACCTTTCTATGCACTGAAAGCTGTATTTCTTCACAGATGGTGTACCTAACCTTGCTGTGTTTGAGAGTGTGGATGACGAGAAGGTAAGATTTTGAAGAAAATGTTTTACTAGCTTTTGGTTTTATGTCTTTACACTTTATCATCTATATTTATAGAGTTTTGTTTTGCAGTTATTTATTTACTAGCTATTCATTAGTTTAGATGCGGTTGTTACCTTTCACTTGATTTTGTCAGCTCTTCCCTAGCGTTTCTGTGCTCATTGGTGGATGGACCCTGTCCGGTTTATGCCGACTCTAGTTAGATGAAGTTCTGACTCAGTGCGGGTTTTTTTTCCTTTTGTTATTTCGCTGTTTTCTTGTGTTTGTACAAAAAAAATTATGTTTTGCTTCCAATTGTTGGTGTATAGATGAGTTATGCATCAAAGACATGTGTCATGAAAGAAATATGCATATGGTAAAAGACTGGCTGTTGAAAATTCCACACGTTACAAATCAGATGAAACTGCTATTACTAGTAAGTCAGAGTAACTCGTCTGCTTTGCTATCATTAATGTTTTCTGGTGCTTTCCTTTTATAACATTGCAGATAGCAAATCATCTTGATCGCGCCGTGGGTAACCTTGGACGAAAACCTTTGAAAGTCTTGGTCCAAGTGAATACCAGTGGGGAGATATGTGAGTAAGTTCGCTTTTAGATGCTTTTGATAGGGTCATTGCAACTTGATACTTCTGTATAATAACTTCTAGTATGCTCAAGATGATACACTTGGTGTCTGCATTATTTAGTCTCTGCCTAACGTGTAATCTTTCTGCCTGTTTTTGGTTGAGGTGCTGGATTTGCTCTTGTTGTACTACATTGTGTTCCAGTAGACTGTTAATTCTTTATTTATTTTGGGGGTCTATTTCTTTTTCCTTTTTTTTTGTCCTTGGGGGTGAGGTTGAGCTATTGCCTCCTCTGGTGTCTTGCTTTAGCAAATGTGCGGACTCAGTAGGGCAATTTGTGAATATACTTACTACGGAGAGAATTCAAAGATTGGAAATATGAGTCATAACCCCATTATTTCAATGCGGCTTTTTGGAAGTTTGGCTGTGTTATTGTTCCCTATTGAAAGGTTTTAATGAGAAGTAATATGAGGTTGAACCTACGGTGCCAATGTTTTACTGTGCAGAATGATTGGAACATGTTCTCACTTTCATCTTGGAAAGCAGACTGACATAGAAGTTTAAAATTTGCAACGTCAACTGGAAGAAGGATGTCTCGTTGGAAGTTGTTGCTGGAACTCCTTTAAAATGTAGTGATTATACCCCTTTAGTTAATAAGGTGATCACAGGGGCCTATTTTCCGCACCAGATGCTCCCTCTCCCCGAAATATAATCTGAGATCTGCAGAAGTTTTAAGTGGACTCAATTGGAGTTTCTTCTTTGCATTGTATATCTTTAAAGTAATGTACTAAGTAATGATTGTGGAGTGGCTAGACATGCGCAGCTAGAGTCTTTTGAACATGTCGAATTAGAAAACAGAAAGACATCTTCAGTTCGTCATTTTGCATAATGGTTCCACTGCGTGTTACTTGCCTCTTCTGTTATTGTTTGAAGTTCTTCAACCTTAACTTATCAGTGGTTTGATATTTTGGTAATGAAGTTCAAAAACATCATAACTGATGATTATTTTCTTTGTGTTTTGTGACAGCGAAGTCTGGCGTAGAACCATCAGGATGTGTAGAACTTGCAAGACATGTTACCGCAAACTGTCCGAACCTTGAGTTTTGTGGCTTAATGACCATAGGGATGCTGGACTACACATCAACTCCAGAAAATTTCAGGGTATTATTATTTGGCTGTAGCTTCCAGATCAACAATTTATTCAAGACCATTGAAGTTTATAAGATTATGTTCCTCAAAAAGAAAATAAATGAATAATGTATATGTGATTTTATCCATGTGATGCACTAGGCACTAACAAACTGTAGAAGTGAGGTTTGCAAGGCTCTTGAGATGAAGGAAGAAGAATGTCAGCTATCAATGGGCATGTCTTCTGATTTTGAGCAGGCGGTGAGTAACATAATCTATATATATATTTATCTATGCATACATCTTTTTAATTTGGAAAATTACCCAGAATAATCCCAAGTTGGGCCGAATATCCCTCAATAATCCCAAGTTCGTAAATTACCCCTAATAATCCTAACTTGGCCTCCTATGTCCTGAACAGTCTGGCCATTTTCGGTGTACATTGTTTGCGTCACATTGATTTAGCTGGTGTTTGTTTAGTCAAAGTCCCTATAACATATTGGGGGTTTGCTGACTCCACAGTTGCTGACAAAGATTAAACAAAGCATTCCCGCATGAATAGTTTTTGTCTGAATTTATTTATTTCGGGGGTACATCTAAGTTTTGCATGAGGCATGCTTTGTTTTAATATGAGTTAACATATAAACACCTGGTAAATAGATGTCATGCATGCAAGGTACACCGAAAATGGCCCACACGAAAATCATTAGACTGCTTAGGAATATATGGGACTGTTCAGGGATATAGGGGGCCAAGTTGAGATTATTGGGGGTAATTTACGAACTTGGGATTATTGCGGGATATTCGGCCCAACTTGGGATTATTCTGGTTAATTTTGCCTTTTAATTTGTTGCATACTTCCTATTTTGAGATCTCTCTGAGTTGTTCTTTGATGTCACATTGGTGATGATGGTAATGTCTAGTTTGGGTGTTGCAGATTGAGATGGGCAGTACGATTGTAAGAGTAGGATCTACAATATTTGGAGCTAGAGAGTATCCGAAGAAAGAAACCAATTAGTATTGAATTGATGGTTTTTTATACTTTCTATCCATCCGTACTTCAGACACTTGTGCATGAGTTGGTTATCACAAGGCTTTGATATATAAGAACCATCTTGATGGATATGTCTTGATGTCGAAGGCTTGTACTGAAATTCAAAATGAACATGTCAGAATGTTGTTTGAAGGCACATCACATACAACGGCTCTGATTTCTGACAGCTGCCGTGGTTATTTTACATTTCTTTCCATGAAAGTTGAAGTTCAATGACCTATGAGTCTATGACTATACGAGTCACTTCCTGTACTTGACAGCTGTAATCTGTTGCGGTTTTATATACCTATATTGATATTAGTTATGTCTTACAATTGAGCTAAAACATAACTGCCGAAGAAGACTTGTTGTGCTACATTTTGTGGCTTAGCTTCTAGTGCTACATTTTGTGACTTGGCTTACACAACTGGTTTCGCAAAATGACTGGGAGAAATGTGGTTCCTTGGACTGCTTTGGTAGTGGTTTATTTGTTTGCTGCAATTCTACATAAAACTTTTGGTATGAGGATATATGAGGGGAATTGATCAGTATCTCTCACAATGTTGAATATGTTAGGTGGGTGAGCGAGGTTTGGTAATCTAGAGTGTTTTGTCATCATGCAAATGCAGTTATTTGGGATTGGTTTGTAAATTCGTATGTTTAGTTTGCATTAGAAATGTGAGAATTTAGGTAGCACGCGACTATCATAGATATGAGTCATATGACCACAAAGTCCACAGCTGTCATGTGGTGTAAACCAAAAGTCAATCATACACCAATGCTATATACACCCCTGTTAGACTCTTCCACAATTGTCAAGTGGTGTAAACCAAAAGTCATCATACACCAATGCTATGTACACCCCTCTTAGGCTCTTACCAAATAATTTGTTATCGTGAAAACTCGTGCCTATTGTAAAGCAAGTGATAAATCATGCCTTTCAATGACGTAATGAGAGCTACCAACAAGTGGTTGGTGTAAGTGATTCGTCACTCTCATCCCTCAAACAAATTATTGAGTTTGAACCTTATGAATGGAGAATCCACATATTAGGCCCACTTTACTCTTTTGTGGCCTGAACCGATGCGAATATGATTGGCCTATCCCAAAGAGCCAAGGTATGCCTATGGTTTAAACCCAAAAATAAATAAATTGACGTAATCAGAGCCACGCTATCAATTTGCTCGCAGGAAAACATACTTTGGAATAAGCGAAGGCTTGTTTTGCAGTCTAGGAAGTTATGAAAGCTGCACATTCCACTTAAGGCTCAAACTTTCATATGTAGGCCGAGTAGTAAGGGCAAGTTTATCCCTACAACTCTTGTAGAATTATTTACGTATTTCTATGCATGTCACATCATCTTATACCCCACTTACAACTCTATTTCCACCTCCACTTTATCCCTACAACTTTGTTACAACTTTTCAAACAATTTATTTGTTTTTAAATTTGGATGAGTATAAAATTTGGGGATACACAATTTTTTTAATGGAACCAATGATAAAATATAGATATTAAATGTAAGAGTTGCAAATGGAGGTATTCATATGAATACCTCACCTTGCAACTTTGCAAAAATTTATCAAGATTATCCCTATAACTTAGGTTGCAATTCCCTTGCAACTCACTAAAGTTGTAGGGATAAACTTGCCCTAATGCAATGGCTATAGCCTACAAGACACAACCTACAATCTAACTAGACACATCGAAACAAAACAGCACAATGCCCATAATGGCTCTTTTATTTTTCCCACATGCGGTAGCATTAGGGGATCTCTCTAGTTGGGTACACATACTATATGTCTCGTGGACAAGGCTTCCGTCATGCTTTGACTGGTATGGAACCCTTGATGAACTAGAAGTACCAACGATGAGGCTAATGTTGATATAGTTTTTCTTGGCCAGCTTGGCTTGGATATACATGGGATGCATAATGGTGACTCAAACAGAAGGTAGTGAGAGTTATACAAAGATAATGTAAGAGTGTTGAACCTGTTAAAACAATCACAATAATACTAATTGTAGAAATGTTGTCCGGATTTTTGAAAAGATTGCGCTTATAGGCTAAAGTTGGGTTGTGCGTGGTATAAACGCCAAAAACTTAGAAGCATTATTTGGACCTTGCACATCCTCAAGCCCTCGGCCAGAATCTCAACGAGGTTAGGTTCTTATAGTCGTACACTTGGTTCATGATGGGTTTGTTGTCCACCATCTTAATTTCCAGCCAGTTTTTAGTCACGTACTTTTTCTTACTAGCATCATAATCTGCCCCGTACTTATTCTCAAGAGGTTCCCATATGAACTTTTTAGACTTGTATCTATAAAAAAGATCGAAAATAAGTTTTGTCATGTGACTTAGAAGACGGCCCACTGTCTTGTTGTCCTTCTCGTAATTCTCCATGGTTAGACCATCATCAGACTTCCCTTTAATTAACCTTCTCTTTCTTCCCAAGTGACCTCAAGGATGATGGGTTGACAAGGAGTTTCAGATGAGACAATAGTATTCTTTCCTCCCTTTGATAGATCACTATACAACACATAGTCGATCTCCAAAACCTCAAGTTAAAAATTACCGTGACTAACATTAGTTGGTTTCATCAAGCAGTTTAATTTACCCCATATCATTCAATGGTTGAGTGGTCATGTTTTTAATGACGATAAATAACGCTTCCAAATTGTTGCAAAGTGTTAGCCGAATTTTAGAAGAGATTATGTTTGTAAACTAAGGCCACTGACTTAGAAGCGTTATTCAACCCGAATATAGTGTAGTCGAACAAAAGCGTCGCCCACCAAGTTTCACACAATGGGCTCACCATCTTGTGAATTCAAGAGTGTGAGGATGGAACTCAAATCGACATACTCAGAATAAAAAAGAGAGAGAAAAATTTTTTCTGGGTGAGAAAATGGCTATGGCACATCAGTTGAAAAGTAATTCTGGAAAGTGGCACAAAACGTGGCTCCAAACATTAAGGAGACACTGACAATTGAATTGGACTCTCTCAAATAAAACGTGCACTTAGTTACAACCCAGCAAAAAATGTAGCACCAGCACCATGTCGCGCACATGTCACAAATACGAGTCAAGCCGGCTAGACGGCGGCGGCATGCGCGTGCCAATGACAAGCTCTCTCTCAATATACATACATAAGGGGTATGTCACTTGACATGTAGAAGGACTATGGTAGTATATAAAGACTACAAAAGCTCTCACTCTACCAACAACAACAACAACAGTCCCAGTATTATCCCATCTAAGATAGGGTACTGAGGGAGCCTGATGTACGCAGCCTTACTCCTATTTGAAAAATTGGGAGACTGTTTCCAGAATGACCCACTTAGTACCTTTATGAGAAAATCTCTTTGTACCTGCAATGAAACCAAAAATCGTTAAAAACCAATGTGCCCATTAAAACAAATGTACCTACAAGGAGAAACTCGTTAGATACCAAATATACCCATAAAACATTTCCACCTGCAGTTACCAATGTGGGACAAACTAAACACATGAACAAAAGAAGGAATGACAAACCAACGGGCCCAACTACAACTTTGCATTACAACAACATTCTTTGGAGTGGAGGCCAAAGTAGCTGAATGCAAACTTCTCTAGTTAAGCAACATGGTGATTATGAGATTGTCTTGGAATGCGAAAAATGGACCAAGGATTATTTGCCGCACTTCAGTAGTATTATAATTATTTTCTCTCTTATTATCGATTTAATTTCATGTATCTTTTTCACATGTTGGTAAGGGAACAAGGTTGCATATATATATTTGCTCCTATATGTTCTCTCATAAGTCTCTAAGCGATGGGTTAATGGGGAGTCATATTCTACCGACGTATATCGTTTGTTAGAGCTTTTGCTTAGGAATGAAACCTCACCCCCTCCAAAATTTTGGTGGATAATTAAACTCGGAAATTGGGAGTACTCCCTCGTGTCTATAAATTGGGAGTTGCTCTGTTTGGCAAGACCTGTGTTGTAAGCTGGAGCTGGAGCTGCTCACAGCTGAAGCTGGAGCTGGAGCTGTTATTAGCTGTTTAGAGCTGATGTTTTAAAAGTTAAAGTGTTTGGTTAGGCTGGCTTTAGATGGAGCTGAAAACATAAAAAGACTATAAAGGACATCTACCTAATAAACTATAGCATAAATGTGCAATATATTTCCGGCCTTACAACTTTTAAAGACTGAACTAAATTAAAATGAACTTCAAATAATTGAAATGAACTATTTGTTGAAATGTGTGGACAACTTACTTTCAAAATAACCGAGCTAAACTAAACTAAGTTAAGCTGAAATTAATTTTTTTTAAAGAGCATATCCTAATAATTAGACAAATATAACCGATGAATTAGCTTCAAAACAAATGAATGATATCAGATATTATGATAACAACCAACTACTTGAAGAAATTTGCTGGGTAATACGCAATTACGCATGCATGGAATACTACAAGGACCATGGGCCCAGCTCTGATCAGTGGAATTAAGGTGAGGTTTTTTCCCTTAAAGTTGATTTGCTAAATTGACAAAACAAGAAACAAAGGGCAACCAGGGGAAAAAACTACAAAACGCTCTTAAACGCTTTGGTGAAGAGCGTTCTATTGAGCTGTTTTTTTTAGCTTTCTTTGGAGATTATTTGTTTCACCAAACCAAGATTATTCTTGAGCTGACAGCTTATTATGAAATAAACTCCAAAATAAGCTCTGAAAATGGCATGCCAAACACACACTATATGTAGAAAGACAAGGGTCACTATCTTGGGTTGAAATACTTTCTAAGTTTCGTGTTATTTTCAAAACATGTGGGGGAGGGGGCATTTGCAAGCAAACAATGGGATGCTTCATGTTATTTTTTCTTAAAGATGCCAAAACTAGAAAGAGGCGCAACGCAAGAATTAAGAAACAACCATTTTAATAAAATTAGGAAAGAACGGAGTACACTACTCCCTTAGTTTCTAACTCTTATTATAAATTTTAATAAAGTTGTAATATGATTAAGACAAAATTGTTGGAAACCCCAAATTTTATATAGGCAAATTTTTAAGGACCCCTCTTAAAAAAGTTTTTGTAAGGAACCCTTTTCTAAAAGAAAAAACAATGTACATAACTATCTCTTTCACATGAAATGACCCAAATACCCTCATGTGTAGTCAATCGATGGATTGTTGTGTGAGCCATGTTCCTCCATCCTCTCCCTCTCTTATTTCTCCAAAACTAACCAATATTTCATTTCATTTGCCTCTCAAAGTGCCCCTTATTATTTTTGAATGCATCAGGTTAAAAAAAAAAGCATACATGTTTCATAGTCCAAAGCATTTAATTATTCAATCAGAAAGCAAAATAAAATAATGTCAATAAATATAAACAATGCATGCTTTTAATAATCGATCACATGTAATTCAGTCCAACTATGGAATAACATGCATTATCTTAATTTAATTTAGACTGGTTAATTGCTGATCACATTCTTTGGTAGGTTTTTACTTCAATATCAAGTTATAAAAAAATTCATTTCCCCATTAATAGAAAAAAAAAAAGCCATCAATGGCTGCCAAACTGAGAAAGGAAGAGGAAAAGAGACCAAAGTGTGTGTTTTGAGGTGTAATGAAGAGAAATAAAAAGGGAAATATGTTTTTTGGGGAAAAAAAGAAAAGGAAAAGTCGAATTGATTTGGGTTGTTAGGGGGGAAAATACCAAGGGTATTTGAGTCATTGCATGTAAATGATATGGCTTTTTACCTCGCATCTTGTTGGAAAGAGATTTTTGTACAATTTTTTTTTAAAAGGGGGTTACTTACAAAGTTGCCTATATAAAAGGGGGTTTTAAATAATTTTTTCTTATATGTCTATAATTAAAATAAAATACCCTCATCTGGCATGTGAGTAAGGATGATTTAGGTACGGTGTTGCTTTCAAAAAAAAAAAAAAAGAACGCCTTTAAGTAAGGAATGCCCTATTGCTATGTGCACCATTCACTACAAACTAAATTAGTGTATTCTTTTATTTTTGACCAAACTACCCTTGAATTAGAAAACCCCTAATCCCCCCAATTTTCCTCATTTTCTCAATTACCCGTCACTCTCCCCTCCCCTCCCCTCTTTCTCTCTAAACTTTCAAACCGTATTGCATCACAAGAATTTTAGTTGAAATAATATGCAGCCCTTTCGGTGTTTGCAATCTTTCTAAACATTTCTTTGTAGTTGATTTATAACCTAGAAAAACTTCTTGCCCATATGAACTTTAAGACAGTAATGATTCACCAAAATATTGGAGTGGTGACAGGTTACTAACTCAGAGATAGGTAGTCAAATCCTACATCTAATTCCCATATCTAATAAGAAGTGCTCATGCTACTTAGCACATAGTCTGATAATATGAGGAACGTACTTTACTCAAGACATCCCGATATATTTTGCAGGAACACTCTGAAGTACTACTTTTGATGACTAGTAATATAAACTAGTTATTGGCGCAACTTAAATGAAATCTTTAATGTTGAAATGAATTAGTGTCCACTTCCTTGTTAAATTGATTATGTCCAATATAAAACACATTTATTATGCCCATATAAGTCATAACAATCCATGCATTGTGGTAGAGTCTGCCATTGTTAACTAAATTATGGATCAGATTTCCACAATGATTGAACAATTGATATTTGTACTCGCTATACTGAAAATAGTTATGGCTCGTACTATCATATTAGACTTGCAAATTATGCGACCGCGGCCATAATTGTGCAGGCCCAGCTGGCAATAACAGTGTGAGCTTAGAAAGAGAATAATTACCTCGATTTCAGCGTCTATTTCTTAACCCCCTTTTCTCATTTATATGTAGTGGCATTATGGTGCAAAATAAAAAGAGTGCAAGACAACCATGTAGTGACGGGTGTAAATAGTAGCCTCTTTAGTGTTGGATAGAGTTGTAAATAAATAATGAAAATAAGGGTAAATGGTAAAAAAAAAGAAAAGTCCATAAGTAGTTCTCGACGACCAACTCTAGGTCCAACTATAAATTAGGAGGACTATAAACAAAAAAAAAAAACCTTCCTCTCTCTAGAAAAAGCCCTACTCTCCTCTCTTAGTGTAATACCCCGATATTTCACCTCCATTATCTATTTAACTCCATTAAGTTATCAAACCCAAATCCCCAAGTTATCTGTGAGAACCAAATCAATTGGGCTTAGTTCTCGTCGCT
>ONZK01002713.1:39243-51612 GCA_900322385.1 Pharnaceum exiguum | reverse complement strand
CCATAGTGTTCTAGATAGCCAATTTGGCCTATTTAGTTGGCTAGTTACACCAATTTGGCCTATTTAGTGTTCCGACCACCAATTTGGCCTATTTAGTTGACAGTTACGCCAATTTGGCCTAGTTAACTCATTCCTCCACCAAAACTAATAAAATATAATACATATTTATTATTTTATTATTTATTATTTTTCTTTTATTCCCTCTTTTAACATTACTAAGCTCGACCCATTTCAAGATAAAGGATGATCGAAAATGGGTTTCTTTTATTTTAAAGACTTCATTTGGATTGAATGTGGGAGAAGAGAATTAGGGAATGAAGGAGGAGAGAGCTGGAAAAGAAAAGAGAAAAGAGAAAAGAAAAGGGAAGTCACGCGAAAAGAGGAAAATAGAAGGGAAATAACAAAAATAAAAATAAAATAATAAATATTTATTATATTTTATTAGGCTCTGGTGGAGAAATGGGTTAATTAGGCAAATTGGCGTGATTATCCAACTAAATAGCCCTAATTGGCTATTCGGGGTGCACAGCAGTATTGATTAAGGATTGCCTCGTCTATTGAGGAGCTTTCATCAACTCGAGACTAGACAGTTGACAGTTGTAGTCATACCACTTTCAAAGCTCTCACTATGGTTTCAGGCTTTCAGGAACAAAATAGCTCAAAATACTAGCTACTGGGTGAAAAAAAAAAACAATGTCAGTGCACAAGACGAAAAGTCCAGTACAAACAGACAACTGCCAGTATATATTCATAACTAGGATGGAAAATTTTATTTGATACTAACGGTTTGTACTGAGTAGTATCAGACTTTTTTTAATTATATTTGTGAAATATCAATATGCATGGATGTGGAGAAAATTAATACTCCGTAGTGTTAGGTTTCCCATGTGTGTGATTAAGTGTGGATTGTCCCACATCGGTGAAAGAGAGGGAGGACAACTAGTATATAGGTTTGGTGGACTACTCCTCCTATTGCCAATTGGTTTTAGGATGGAACCTAATCAGACTTGTGTGCTAGTCATCCCTCTCCAGAGCCAATAGGCACAGAAGAAGTCTAGTACCCTGGAGCTCATCTTCATGTGTCTGACATCATCACCGAGGTTGCGGCTGATGAAACTGCCGCTGGTCTGTGGTTAAAACTAGAAAGTCTATACATGACGAAGTCTTTAACCAACAAGTTGTTGTTGAAGCAACGTCTGGTCAATCTGCGTATGTTAGAAGGTACATCTCAAAAAGAACATCTAGATAAATTGAATACTATTCTGTTAGAATTGCGTAATATAGATGTTCCACTTCCTCCATTTGGGGGAAAAAATGGTGTAAATGACTTACCATGGTTCTCTTGGTTAAAAAAACTCACACCATCATTTCCATGAACTCACTTCCTCCATTCTAACCAAACAAAACATGGTACTTCCAAGGAAATTACACTTCATATGATGTCGAACTGCATGTGAAATGTAACTTACACCCAATATTAGTCTGCGGAGTGAGAATGTGATATATTAATGGGAATTACAAGCTCTTCTTCCTACTAACAACATCTGACTGTTCTGGAAGATGACATTTTTGACCGGGTTAATTTGTACTCCAAAATTGTATGGTCACAATGCCACTGCACGTGCCTGTTCTCTTTACTTGCTAGCAAGTTATTGGTGAAGATGTTCTAATAAGATGCTTGTATTGTCTTCAAATTTCTGGCGTTTCGATGTACAATTAAGTTATTTGCACAGTACGCACTCCAGAATTATTATTATTTTTTGTTTTTGCATGACTCTAAACTATTCTGCCGATGTAAGATTTTCTTTTTTTTTTTAATCATTGAGGAGCTTTATATCAACTCTTGACGGTTGACAGTTGTAGTCACTGCTCACTAGTCACTACTCACTACCAAGCGCACATATATTCCTAGCACGCTCTCTCCCTTCTCTTCATCCTTATTCTCCTCCATCCCTCTCTTTCTCTTCATCCTTATTCTTTACAATTTGAAGTGCTATAAACCCAAATCGTCCACATTTGAAGTGTTGGTGGTTTTTGATGATATTTTCAGGTTTAGTGTTTGATATATTAATCTTGAGAAGTTAAAAGTAAAGAGGCAGAGGATTTAGTTTGTAAATCTAACTGAAAATAGAGTGCTTGAACGGTACACCCGACTCGGTGGAGCGCAATTTCTAATATAGGGTGTACCTCCATTTGACATCACTCCTATAGCAAGGTACACCATATGACATCACTTTTATATGCAAGGTGCATCATGTGACATATATTGTCACATGGTGTACCTTGCCAATAGGAGAAATTGCTCTTATAGCAAGCTAACATACCCCCACACTTCCTTTAATCTCCCCTCCCCTTCATTAGTCCCCCCTCCCCTCGTTACACTCCACTCTCCCTCCTCTTTTCATCCCTCATGCGTTTAATATAGATTAATCACCCTCTTAATGCAATTAATCGCCTTTTAAATGCGATTAATTGCCCCTCTAAATGCAATAAAAAATGCTAAAATTCCTCTAACATATGCGATTAATCACCCTTTAAATACAATTAATCGCCCTCTAAATTCAATAATCGCTATCTGAATGCGATTAATTGTCCCTTTGAGTGCAATTAAAAAATTCTAAAATTTCTCTGACATATGCGAATAATCGCCCTCTGGGATCTCCTGAACGAGTGACTATCGAAGATGGAGAATGCGATTAAACGCCCCTCTGAACGCAATAAAAAATGTTAAAATTCCTCTGACATATGCAATTAATCGTCCTCTAAATGCGGGATTTTTTTTCGATTTCTTTAGTACACATGCGGTACCGAGTGTTCGGTAAAAATTTCTTAGTATTGTTCGTTTTTACAAAATGCCTAACTAAATTGTAAAAAAAAAAAAACAAATACAAATAACTTTTATAACTTAAAATTGAACAGAAATAAGAGTAAAGATGAAAATGAAAATTAACGCTGAATACAAGTTTTTTTTTTGCTTTCAAACATATTGTAGACAATAATTATAATTTTCATCGAGGTGATTATTCCAAGAAATTAAAATAGAGATTCTGGTATACTATGACTAAAGTTGCGTTTGTTATGTAGATTATGATATTGGGTGGCCAATAGGTGATAGTAGACATGTCAAAAACTGACTCGACCTGGAGACCTGACCCGACACACACGAATTTTATAGGGTCTTGAACCGGATAAATAGACCCGAACCCAAAACAGATCCGAAAAATAGCGGGTCTTAAGGGTCCGGGTTGACCCGCTGGGTCACTGTTTTTTCTTGGAAATTTTTTAATTTTTTTTTCACTGAAAAACAGTCAAAGCGCTGCGTGTCAGCCAAAACGCAACGTATTGCTGCTGTGTGGGAGCGGCAATCTGCTTCTGTGAGCAGCAGCAGTCACGTGGGGTGGTCCCCACATGTCCCCCACTTTTAATTTTTTGTTAATATATTGTTAAAATGGATTTTTTTTAAAAAAAATAAATAAAAATACTATAATTTTTTTACTATAATTTATAAATTTTCAACCACTATCTTTAAACACCCACTTTGATATACTTTTTTACAATTTTATTTTTAAAAATGTACTTAATTTAATTTTTTGTCATTCTAGGTTTTTATTTTTCAAAAGTATCCCTCACCCGCTGGGTCGACCCTAACCCGCACTAACCCATCCCGAACCCGACCCGGAAATACTTGACCCGAAAGTGACCCGACCCGAACTCAACCCGACCCGCCCGTCCGCCCGAACTAACAGGTCTAGGCGATAGCCATACCACTAGACCTGTCAGCTCGGACGGGCGGTTGGGTCGATAAGTTTCGGGTCTTTTGGGGTCGGGTCACTTTCGGTCAAGTGTATCCCGGGTCCGGTTTGGTTCGGGTCACTACGGGTTCGGATCGACCCTACGGGTCAAGATGCCTTTTTTATTTTTGAAAAAAAATCTCTAAAATGAACGTGTATAGTCTTTTTAATTTATTTTTGGTACAAAAAATATTACAATGGTTATTTATAAATAGTAGACGGAAAGTTAGAATTTTTATAATTTTTTCTAAATTTTTTTATGATTAAAAAATTAATACTCCCTCTGTTTCTGAAATTTCTTCCGGTTTGGAGGAGTGCACGGATTTTTAGAAAGCTGTAAAAAGACTAATTTACCCTTAACAAGTGGGTGAGTGAGAATGAGTGGTAGGGTAGTTGTGATAATTTGGCTGATGTACAAGGGGTAAATGAGTCATTTTGCCAAAAAAATCATACTAGATATGAAAACTGGAAGAACTTTTAGTGACAGACAAAAACGAAAAAGTGGAAGAACTTTCAAAAACGGAGAGAGTATTAAAATAATATAATAAAAATATTTTAAAAATTGTTCAGAAATTTGTGTCCGAGCAAACCCATTATAAATGGTGTCGATTTTGCCTTATTTCAAGTCTAATCTACATCATTTCGGGTTTTAAGGGATAAAAAAATAAAAGAAAGTGTACGAATTTTGTCCAACGTTCAAACGGATCGACCCTAACCCTAACGACCGAGTCAATTTTAGGTCAAATAATTTTCGGGTTTGAGACCCTAAAAACCGAAATGGGTCGGGTCAGGTCTTCGGGACAGTTTTTGACAGGTCTACTAATACCACCGTTCGGCCTGGTGTTTTGTTTGGTTGACGCCTATGACCTAAACTCTTCTGCACCCACAGAAATTAAAAAGGCCATTTGAAACTGAAACAACTCACAAGGCACCACTGCTGTCAACACTCCACTCCTGCGTCCTGCCTGCCTTTCCGGCTTTCGCTTCCCAATTGCATTTCCCTTTAGTTTTAACAATGAAGCTGGGTTATCTTTTTAGTAATATTGCTACTCCTTGTTTCACTAAGCAACTGCAAGGATATCAAATGTTATATTCAACTATTCTGGGGACAACACCAACACCAACAACACCAAGATCAAGCTATACAAGTACAAGGAAGCCTGTGACAGTATACTTGATTGAAAGGTTGGGCTTCTCTGAGGAAGAGTCTCTCGCTATTTCCAAAAAACTCCTACGTCTCAGGGATGTTAACACAACACGTGACTATCAGGTGACTGACTTAATTTCCTTTGAAAAAGCGGATAATGTCATCACTTTTCTTCAGGAACATTGCGGGCTTAATCACTCCCACATTAACAAAGTCATCACTAAGTGCTTCAGAGTTCTTACAGCTGACGTTGACAAAACAATCAAACCCAAGATTAAACTTCTTCAAGATTTGGGCTTTTCAACCTCTGACTTAGCCCATGCTTTATCTACAAATCCTCGTTTCTTTTTGGAATCTAACTTGACCCCGGCAATCCAAGCTTTGAGGGGCATTTTGGGTAGTGATGAACATGTTGCTAGAGTGTTTAAAGTGTTGAAGTATGGACATGCTAACAACTGCGCTAGCTCTCTGATTCGTAATGTGAATATGTTGGAAAATGAGTACGGCATTCCTAGAGACAAACTCATAGCATTCCTGACTAAGTCACCCCAAACATTGTTGAGGAATACTGAGTCGTTGCGAGAAGTATTGGTTAGGATGGAAGGAAAGTGGGGTATCAGAAGTGATTCTACACAGTTCTTAAGAGCAATTCACATTTTCTGTGGTTTTAGTGATGACAACATCAACTCTAAATGTCAAGTTTTCCGGAGCTATGGATGGTCACATTCTGATATCCTTACACTTATCAGAATACATCCAACCTGTTTTACGTCATCTGAAGCTAGGTTTAAGAAGTTGTTGGAATTTTACATGAATGAGCTTGGTTACGACCCTGCTTACTTGGCATTCCGACCTGCTTTGTTCGGTTACAGCTTGGAGAAGAGAGTGGTGCCCAGGCACAGAGTCTTGTCGATTTTGAAGGAGAAAGGGCTCATCAAAGCTGACTATCAGCTCTATTCTGCCGTCATATATACTGACAATCAGTTCTTTGATAGGTTAATTCGACCTTTTCAAAATGAGGTTCCCGAACTCCGTCAACTCTATATCAACGGTGGGGCGCCAACTGAGGAACTTAAGCACTTACAGACATCCGGAAATGAACCTAGTACTCTGGTTGCTCTCGAATGATTGGTACGTTCATTGACTTTAGTTGCTACCTTCAGCAATATCACTACTGGTGCCCTTTTCTTTTGTGAGTCCTTTGCTGATCTTTGATTATGTTATTCAAGA
Source organism: Pharnaceum exiguum (assembly GCA_900322385.1). Lineage (NCBI taxonomy): Eukaryota > Viridiplantae > Streptophyta > Magnoliopsida > Caryophyllales > Molluginaceae > Pharnaceum > Pharnaceum exiguum. The sequence continues at coordinate 45,444 of ONZK01002713.1, read as the reverse complement.
GAATATACTGAGATAAAGGACCTAAATGAATCAATGTAATTGTGATTTGGCAATTTTGTTGTACATTGTTCTGTCTTGCGCTAATTCAGTTTGGTCCTTGCTAGCCGATTCCAAATTAGTTCTGAAAGTTGTTGTTGTTGTCATAAATTCATTTAATATGATTGTAGGCTGCTGCTGCTTTTCAAGTCTAATCTTCATATGGTATGCCCAGTCACACATTCTTGTCAATGTTAAAGGAAAAAGGCCTATCAAAGTGGATGGTATCGTCTTTGTTATGCCCAAGTACCTTCCACGACTAAGTTTATTGACAATTTTGTGCTACTTCTCGAGAATGATGCATCCAGACTCCTTAAAGTCTATATAAAAGGCACAGCTGTACAGCAGTAGCGAACCCCACATGAGGGAAAGACCTTGATTTTCTTTATTGATGAGCTTGGTCTCGAAGATCCAAGTTGCATTATTTTGTTCTTCCCTGTAATACCGCCTAGTTAACTGATATGCACCTCTATGAAATTCATCATAACACCATAGCTTCAACATCGTAACATTAAAGAAGACTTAAACAAGTTGGTCTCAAACTCTCAACCAAGTTGTGAATGATGTTAGGTAAACACCCGAATCTTTATACGGCTAACAGTTCTTTTGGCATCTGTTTTTTTTTTGCATAAATGTTGTCGAGATTGGTAGTTTATTTCTTGTGAATTATCAGTGTGTCGGAAGTGAAGTCAAGAATGTAGTAGGAGGAATTGAGCAAGAAATTTCAGTAAGACAGTAACACTGGATGGAGTAGTTAAAATGTAATGAAGTTACTGATAGTTGCTTAATTGCTTTGGTCTTTGATCTCTTATTAGCTCTTGTGGAGGTGAAAATGCCAACTCACAAGTGTTTTTTTTTTCTTTTTTCTTTTTCTCTTTAGACTAACACTCTTACTTGTTGGACATAAACTCCCAACTCACAAGTCTGTGGGAAAAAGGAAAACTAGCTATATTTGTAGCAACTAATTACCCTGGTATTTGACGGCAAGTTTTATAGATAAAAGATGGTATTTCTTGTATAGCATTGTATCTTTTGGTTATTTGGATGCTGTTGAGTCTCTTTCTTATGAATTTTAAGTCTTTTGTGATGTTTTTTCGCACTGGTTGTTAGTATGTGTTACATTCACACATATGATATTTATTGTAGTTCAGTGTGCAGAGCTTGGTACTTGCAAGGAGCTCATTGTGAATTTGTGATACTAGTTCCATTATGGAACTTATGTATAACAGGAAATAAAACCTGGAAATAGTTCACCGTTATGCAATTCATTTTCACTTTTATCTGCTGTCTCATCTAGGAAATTTAATTGCTTGGACTTCCAAATATTGAAATTGTTATGTCTTCCTTTTCTTTCTTTTTTTTTTTTTTTTGAGGAAGACTGGAAGTTATATAATATAAGTGAGTACGTTGTGAAGTACTAGATGTAAATGAACAGAATTCATACTTGGATGTGAAGTCACTCGTTAACTCGGAGCTTTGTTATCGTCCAAGGCTACCATCCAGAGATGTGCATATTCTGCATTGATGAGCTTGGTTTCGATGCTCCAAGTTGCTTTGTTTAGTTCTACCTTTGAGAATATAATACTGCCTAGTTATAAGGCCCTCCAGGTTGTGAAGATGTAAGGTTATACTGCCGTTTGTGGAGGTGAACCTTGTCTTTATGAAATGCATCTTAACACTATAGCTTGACCCGAAGTACAAAGGAGGTCTCAAACCAGTTTTAGTCTTTTGGATGATGTTGGGTAAATGCCTCAACCTTTATGCTGCTAACAATTCTTTCGGCAGTTGTTTTTCATATAACATTATTGAGATTGGTGGTTTAGTTTCTTGTGAATCATTAGTGAGTTGGAAGTGCAGTCAAGAATGTAGTGGTAGGAGTTGAGCAAGATTCAGTAAGACTGGATGGATTAGCTAAAATGATATGATGTAGCGGATAGTTGCTTTAGTCTTTGATCTCCTATCTGCTCTTGTAGAGTTGAAATTGTCTTCTTTGGCTAGACGATTGGTTCTGAATATCTTATATTTAGGCGTTTGAGATGGACTGAATTTGGTTTTTTGAAACTTGCGTGACTTCTTTTCTTTTTATTGTCTGATTCAGAGGATAATAAATTCTTGGGATTTTCTAATGAATGAGCTTGATCGAAGTCCTGCTTACTTGATATCAGATTGTCGGTGGCTAACTTATAGCATGGAATAGGGCGCACCCAAGCCATGCATTTCAGCAATTTTTTGAGGAGAAAGGCAGATTATATGCTTAGTACCGCTGTGTTTATCAAAGGCTTAGTTTAGAGAAGCTTTCTCGGTATGAAAGTGAATCGGAGTCCTCCTTAAATTTACAGGAGATGCACATCTTCTGCTATCATTCAGCCAAAAATGAAGATCAGAAAGTTGACTTGATGGCCTCTGCAGCTGGTCAGTATCTATCTACCGCTTTGGTTTGTGATATTCACTAGCTTTTGTGTTTATAATTAGTGATATTGGCATAGGTGAAATCCAAAACGTGATATTTTATGTTCAAGGTCTTAGCTGATCTGGTTATCTTCTTCATGTATCTCGTTGGTGGAAACGGTCATGTCATATTTTTGGAACACGCACTTGGAGAAGTTTTTGTGCAAGTGATAATACTCTTGGTGCTAGCAGAAATTAAACAGTGAAAAAATATGCACTAAATTGTCAAAGGATTTATGTCAATGTGGTTTATTGTCAGAGCAATGCTTCAACTCTTCCACTAATTGTAGGGCAACAACTAGGCTACACTTACACAGTTATACCCCCTCCGTTACACAATGATCTTTATCTATTCATTAACTTTTTTTTTATCATGGGTCTTTCAGACTAACTTAACTACTACCTACCTGATCAAAATATTTGATGCGAGGAATTATTGTTCTAGAATTTTTTGTTAAATTCTACTGTTGTCAATAAAGACGAAATAAGAAATTCCATTCTGCTCCTTATGGTTTGCCTAGACAGCATAATATTCTGGCATGACAACACTTTATTCGTTTTTGTTTTCAAATCAGCGACCAAAACCCTTCTCTCTTTCTCTTCATTACTTTGTGTACCCTCTCCCACCTTGCCCACTACCCATCACATGTTGCTTCTACAATCCCACCCCCTCCCACCCTCATGATTACTATCCAACATTCGTGGTATCCTGAATTCTGCCCTTTTTTTTTTTGAATCATAGTTTAGAGAATGGAGTGGTGCCTGCCCAGGCAGAGTCTTGGTAATTTTGAGGAGTAAGTATTTACCAAAGCTGCTGATTGTAAGTTGGTCAATCTTGATGTGTCCTATTCTAACTAGCCAGGTACTAATGTACTATACTTTCCTGAGTACAAGTAAACATTTTGGAACATCTTTCAGTTAGAGAATGGGAGGAAAAGTAGTAACTGATGCTACTTAAGACACTGATTCATGAAGTTGCCGAAGTGCCAATTGTTGCTAAAGAGATAGTTGTTTTCAGATGTAGTTTAGCGACCGTAATATTTTACAAACCTGATGGCTAACGCTACTTCTACATTGGGTCTAATTGTCCTGTGTTTAGGAGCTTTGGATGGTAAGAAATGGATATGCTGATGTTGATAAGGAAAATTCTATCTGATCTGTTTGACATGTTCCGAAGTTAGGATAAAGAACTTGTTGGAATAATCTTACACGAATCAACGCGGTTACGAACCTACTAACATAACTTTGCGGCATTTTCTGTTCACTATTAGCTTAGAGAATAGAGTGATTCCCAGGCTGAGAGCATTGGGCTGAAAATAGCTGATTATCTGCTTTATACTTGCCTCATTAATGAGAATCATATGTTTGTCGAAAGTTATTGTACATTTTGAGCATGTTGTACTAAACTCCTTGAAGAGCATGTAGTGAGCTGGAGTCACTGTCGCACAAGGAGAATTCAACCGTAAATGAAAGTGGGACAACGTCATAAAATTTATCAATTTGTAGTAATGTAAGTTCATCTATTTTACTTGGTTACTTTGTTCCCTTTTGTTTTCGGAGTCACCTTCTTTGGCAGTTTATATACTAGTCTTAAAATGCAGAAGAAACTGCATTTTTGGTCATTAACTGATTTTTTTTTTTTTTTGGATCTTATTTTTGCACTTCCAAATTTTTGTTTTCTGATTGTGTTTGATTAAGTAGTTTCCAAGTCCTAGGAACTCAAGAGTGAAGGAGCTGAATAATTTTGTGCATTGATTGAGGGTTATGTTGATCATTAGAGTTCGCCATGTTGTTATGCTCCTCCTTTTATTCACTTACAGGTGCGATGGCTATGATCAAATCATAGACATGAATTAGGTTGGAGTCACAACTGAGTTCAAGCCATTTCCAGGTCCTTTCTGACATTCCTCTTCCACATGTTCTCCTCCTCTTTGTGGAAGTAATGCATTCATAGCGCTCATTATTGTGTTTGTACTGGGGGTTATTTCAACACACGTCACTTGAGATCTCCATTTTCGCTCAGTGAGTCCTGACAGATACTGGAAAATCTGTGACACTTGATTCCTCTAATGGGCATATCCTGTAGAATGTTGTGGTCACTATTGAGTTTTTTCCAACTGATATAATTTTCATCTAAATTTTGAGGGAGATTGCAGTAGCTGCGATTTACAATAGTCTTTCTACATAAAGAACTTGATGGGTGACTAATTTATCTTAGTTGGTTGGTAAGTTCATCTGATTATTTTGAAGCTTGCTCTTGCGGGACACCTGCTGCTTTCCGTTATTGAGTTACTTGCTAATCACTAAAGTGCGTGATGAAAGAGAGGGAGGAGGAGGAGGAGGAGGGGAGAGTAGTGTGTCATCTGATGCAATTCTTACGCTTTGATTTGCAACATTGCTAATGCTTCCTGGTGCCTTGCTCTTACTGCACAAACCTTTGATGCATTAACATCTCCCATTTAAACTTTCTTTTTAGCTTTTGCCTTGGCTGATTCAGATGTATCTACCTAACTTCATGTTTTATACTTACTGTAGCTGCAATGATGATCGGCTATTTTGGCTTGTGTGAGAACTTTTAGATTAGTTGATAGGATGATGTGTTTGCCCTCTGTTGAGTCTACATTGATGAAGTTGCCAGACTTAATCTGTCAATTTTCCTACTTATGCGTGGTCTTCTAAATTGCAGTCATGGTTAATGGATTTTTGCTGTATCATCCCGTCCCCCAGGTACGTAGAAGACATTATAAGACGCGGTAAAGCTCCTTCGCTGAGTATTCTTATCTGTCTGATATCAATCGCGAAACCATGGTAAGCCGTGTTGACCTGGGTCTTTAATGACTCTAATATGGCCGTCAATAGTCCTGTGCTAAGCAATGGGGACTGAAGATTGTCTCACCTTTTGAGGAGTTGAGGAAAGTGGAAGCAATATACTTGCGCATAATTAGCTAGAAATCCTGAATTTGCAACTTACACACGAGTGGTTTGTAGTCTGCAGAGAGATTTGTAAGATACTTATGGGATTACAAGCTCTTGTTTCTCCTACCAGCATCTGACCGCACTCTGGTGGATATCTTGTCCAGCAGAATATGTAATCCGTAGGTTTATTGCACACAGGTTCTCAGTTCACTTTACTTTTGGACGAGTGGCATTGTGGCAACTTGCTGGACTCGAAGCTTTTTGTAAATGGATACGGCAGTGTGTAGATGTTTGTATTGTCGAGTTAAATACTTGCTTTTTCAGTGTATCAATGAAGTTATTTGCACCGTACATAGTGCAGACTGATTTTTTTGACATACAGCTATGACGTGAGACTACTGACGAAATCGTTCTTCTATTCTGACTAGAGCTGGCCACAACTCGAATCGGTTCGACTCCGACTCGATTCGTCCCGATTCCGACTTCAAGAAAAATAAAACCTTAAGTAAACCGTTGAGACCGATTCGATTACGACTCGACTTGCCAAAATGAATATTATAAAGTCACAACCCGAAGCGAACCTAGACGACTCGATTTCAACTCGACTCAATTATCAATCTTGCCAAACCGTAACCCGAACCGAACCTAACCGATTCGACTATGACTCGACTCTTTTTTCATTTCGACTCTATTCGACTCGACTCTTTTTTAATTCGACTCGATTCGACTTGTTAGATTTGATTATTAAACTATTAAACTACTAGTGTATAGCAATGAGATGAGATTAGATTTGATTGTGTG
>ONZK01002713.1:19440-38810 GCA_900322385.1 Pharnaceum exiguum | reverse complement strand
ATAGCAATGAGGTGAGATTAGATTCGATTTATCGACTCGACTTGGGCCGACTTGACCCGACTTGAACCGAATCAACGATTCGACTTGAACCAAGTCACGACTCGATGCAAGTCGTTCTTGGACCGATTTATGACCGACTCGACTCAAACTGAATTGTCGATTTGAAAAAATTTCCGATCGTTGTCGCATCGGTCCTTTTCGATTTGGTTCGACTCCGATGCCATTTTCCACCGACTCGATTCGATTCGGTTTCCACCGACTCAATTTCGACTCGATTTCCGACTGTAAACCAATCGTTGGCCAGCTCTAATTCTGACTGTCATCATCCAGTAGCTTTGATTAACTTGAGGTTGACAAGTGAGAGTGTAACAAGGAGATACTCCATAGGAAACTGCATTTCACTAGGGTCTCATACTGTCAGGAGCAAAATAGCTCGATGATCGGAATAGGAATGATGAAAACTTGGTAGCTGAATAAATATTTTTCAGCCTGGATAATCTGCTAGTCCTTATTCCAACTATATTCCATGGTTCTCCTTTACAAAAGAAACCCATTTATTTTACTAGAAAAGAGAAAAGTAAACATCACTTCGGTGCAAAAAGGGACAATACTCATGAATAAAGTGGTAGTTCATCAATTGGCTACAGATCTGTGACTGTGAAATCTAAGGTTCAAAATCCGTCACCTCTCTTTATTCGCACTTGCCCCAAACCCAACGTGTGTGAGTTTGTGTTGTAACTTGTAAGTATGACATTATTGTTTGCATAGTCACGCCTAGCAAGGTTTAGTAGGTAGTTGCTCTACACTTGCGAGCATTACAGTTCATAATTAAGAGGATTAGTAGGTGTAGCACACTATTGCCGCTGTATAAGAACAAAGGGGATGTACAAAACTGTGACAGTTATAGAGAGATTAAATTGCTCAGTCACACCATGAAACTGTGGGATAGGGTGATTGAGATAAGGTTTCGAAGGGATACAGACATCTCTGAAAACCAGTTTGGGTTTATGCCACAACGGTCGACAACCGAAGCTATACGTCTCCTCAGGCGCATGATGGAAATGTACATGGAAAGACAAAGAGACCTTCACTTGGTGTTCATTGACCTGGAAAAGACTTACGACAGAGTCACTAGAGAGGTCTTGTGGAGGTGTTTGTAGAGTAAGTCCCGAGTGCATACATCAGGGGTCATTAAGGATATGTATGAGGTTGTGACCACTTGTGTGCGCATAGCGGGTGGTGTCACTGACCCTTTTTCTAATTGAGGTGGGGCTGCACCAAGGGTCAGCATTGAGCCCGTTTCTGTTTACCACAATTATGGATGTGTACGTTAACCAAAGGGATTCAGGGAGACGTCCTATGGTGTATGCTGTTTGCAGACGATATTGTTCTGGTGGATGAGACGCGAGCTGGAATCAATCAAGTTAGAAGTATGGAGTGACAACTTGGAATCGAGAGGACTGAGGTTGAGTAGAGCGAAGATGGAGTATATGTGCTACAACTTTAGCGGCGCGGGGCAGTTGGAGGACGTGAGCATTGGATAAGATGGTATTCCTAGAGTTGAATACTTCAAGTACCTCGGATCGTACTTGTAATGCAATGGGGAGATCGATGATGATGTCACTCATCGTATCTCAGCGGGGTCGCTGAGAAGTGGAGGGGCGCTTCTGGAGTATTGTGTGACAAGAAGAACCCGCTTAAGTTGAAAGGGAAGTTTTATAAGGTTGCAGCATGACCAGCGATGCTGTATGGAGTCGAATGTTGGCCGGCTAAAAAGGTTCATGAACATAAGTTGCAGTTGCAGAGATACGGATGATGCGCTGGATGTGCGGTCACCAGGATGGACAGAATCAGAAACGAGGTGATCAGACTAAGGTTGGGAGTGGCTCCTCTTGTAGATAAGATGCGAGAGTCCAGGTTGCGATGGTTTGAGCATGTCAGGAGGAGAGGCCCGACTACAACGGTGTGTAGGTGCGAGAATATGGTTGTGAGTAGAGTTAGAAGGAGAGGCAGAGCGAAGAATAGTTGGGGAGAATGTGTTAGACATTATATAACTACCCTAGCACTAAGTGAGGGCATGGCCATAGATATGGGTTCTTGGATAATGACAATTAGGGTTGTTGATTGGTAGTATAGGTTACTAGATCTGTTCTTATAGGGTACAATGTTTGTACATATAGACTTGGTTTGTCTAACGTTTCTGTTGCGCATGTTTGTGCTCGTACTCTATAGGGTAGTTTTTGCGTTTTTTAAATATGCTTTGATTATGCGTTACTTAGGATTTTATGTTTACCTGCGACTTTATGTTTTTATGGATATATTGTTTTCTAACGATCGTTCACTGCAGGTACAAAGGTTTTAATTATGCGTTACTTAGGCTTTTCATGTTTATCCGCGACTTTATGTTCTTATGGTTACATTATTTTCTAACTACTTTTCATTGCAATCACAAAGAGGTTCTCATACAGGTACTAAGTGGGTCATTCTGGAAACAGTCTCCCGATTTTTTTTTAAAAAAATCGGGGTAAGACTGCGTACATCAGGCTCCCTTAGTACCCCATTTGGGATGGGATTATATTGAGTTGTTGTTGTTGTTGTCGTCGTTGTTGTTAAGAGGATTTGTGCAATTAATTATTATAAGAAACATTTTGTGTTTTATTTCAACCATCACTCCCTCTTGACTTAATTGAAATAAACTAAATCTGATATGTTTAACACAAAATTTTTATTTTCTCATGAAAAATAAATTTATATTAAATTGTTAAAAAAATGGTGAAGTCATCCAAATCAAACCTGACTCGAATCAGAGTCGACCTCGACTTAAGTTCAAAATGAGCCTAACCGAGCCGAAGTCGTCTAGGGCTCGAGCTCCACTCGTTAATCGAGGTCCCGGCTCGTTTTAATTTCACTTCTTTTTTTAATATTTTAATATAAATAAAGAAGCAAAGAGTGAACGATACTGGATAATATGGTTCATTATATTGGGGGTGTTTGGCAATGAGCTGAATTTGATAGCTGGTAGCTTATTTTAGGTAGATGATTTCGACCGGCTTATTTTGGTTGCTGGTTTGACTAGCTTATTTAGGTAGTTTATTTATAAGAAGTGTTTGGTAAAATAAGATGGGTAAAAGTAATTGCTATGACCAATATACCGTATTCACTTTGATGACAAAATATGTTGAGGGTAAAATTGTCATAACTTTTTTCTTTTGGTGAAAAAAGTTGTCATAACACTTTAATATCAAAATAAGCTGGGTAAATAAGTTGGGGGCTGCAGCTTCTTTTTGGGCAGATTATTTTGCCAGCTTAAGCTGATAAATAATCTTCTAACCAAACATGTCCATGAGGTTATTTTTCTAGTCAAACAAGATGAAACCAAGTAAGCTAAGCTGGCAAATAAGTTTCTAACCAAACACCTCAGTAGTCGAGGGTTCATAAAAATCTAGTCTTAATGTATGGGGCTCGTAGCATCCTACACCCTAAGGTTTAGGGGTTGTAGGAAATTACACCCTCAAAATTTATTTGTAACGATATGCACCCCAATTTGTGCATTTGTTGAAACTACACCCTTTTGTTAAACTACCCCAAACACATCTCATAAAAATAATAGATATTCGGCATTTAAAAAATAAAATGATTTTTTTACTGTTTTATTGTTGAATGATTAGTAGAAATAAATAATTTAATGGAAATAATTGTTTTGGGTAAAAAAAAAATATCTTTTCTTGTGAAACTAATAAGGACATATATTGTTAGTGGCCCATTTGATCTAATTTTAGACTTCATACAATCATATGAACCAACATGAATACATCATACACACTAAAAATAATACATATCACATATGTACCAATGCGGTCTATTTGATCTAATTTCTTTACCCACGTTATATTAGATTACAATCCCTATAAATGCAAGAAACTTTTGCCCATGTGTTTCAGTGAGAGTCGTTTCAAAGGGTTTCAAAAGTACCCCTATTCTCAATTCTATTCAGAGAGACACGTATTTGGATTTTGCGTAGATGACTACTTATATCATCGGGATACGAGTACCACTAACAATATGTCCTTAGTTTCAACAGAAAAAGATTTTTTTTTTACCCAAAACAATTATTTCCATAAAATAATTTATTTCTACTAATCATTCAAAAATAAAAAGGTAAAAATTCATTTATGTTTTTTAAAAGCCAAATATCTATTATTTTTATAATATGCGTTTGGGTTAGTTTAATAAAAGGGTGTAGTTTGCAATAAATACAAAAATTAGGGTGTATATCGTTACAAATAAACTTTAAGGGTGTAAATTGTTACAACCCACAAATCTTGAGGTGTAGGATGCTACGAGCCGCCCTAATGTATGAAAAAAAAACCTTGTCTAATCCTAAATCCTAAAGGAAAACAACTTCCATGTAGCTGCTACTCGTAGTAGGCTAGCTCCTGCCTCCTATCCCAAAAGAAACATAGCCACACACCGCTAGCACAACTCGATGTTGCCGCCCTCACATATAAAATTGTTCTGAGAAACCAATGACAACCTCCGTTACAGTTACAGTAGTTGTTCCTAATGACACTTCCTTTCGGCGGCCTTTTCTCAAATCTTCTTTCTTTATCACACACTCATCCTTCCAGTTCTCACCACTGCCACTAGCTCTTAACAGCCAAAGACCACCTTACTTTCGCATATTCTCAAACTCAACTCAGGTGACAACAGCACCAGTAACTACAACTACAACTACAACAACATCTAAAAGGAAGCCTTTGGCAGCTTACTTGATTGAAAGGCTGGGCTTCTCTGAGGAAGACTCTCTGTCCATCTCCAAAAGGCTCCTGCGTCGAAGGGACTACCCAAATGCCAAGCAGGTGACTGACTTAATTTCGTACGAAAATGCAGATAGTGTCATCGCTTTTCTACAGCAACACTGCGGGCTTAATCACTCCCACATTCAAAAACTCATCACTCAGTGCCCTAGAGTTCTTGTTGCTAATGTCGACAAAACCTTAAGACCCAAAATAAAGCTACTCCAAGATTTGGGATTTTCTCACTCTGACTTAGCTCATTGTTTATCTAGAAACCCTCGTTTATATTTGGATTGTGACTTGACCCCAGCAATCCAAGCTTTGAGGGGCATTTTGGGTAACGACGAAGATGTTGTTAAATTCTGTAAAAGACGCACGTATGGCAGTTCTAGCAAAATACTTAGCAATCTGATTCCTGCCGTGACGATGTTAGAAAATGAGTACGGCATTCCCAGGGACAAAATCCGGAAATTCATGACTAAGACACCGCAACCTTTGATCATTTGGAGGACTGAACGGCTGCGAGAGGTATTGGTTAGGGTGGAAGACAAGTGGGGCATCACCCGAGACTCTGCACAGTTCTTAAGAGCACTTTTCATCTTCTGTTCTTTCAGTGATGAAAACGTAAACTCTAAATGTCAAGTGTTCCGGAGCTATGGATGGTCAGACTCCGATATCCTGTCAATGATCAGGACTTTTCCAAGCTGTCTTACGTCATCTGAAGCTAGGAGAAAGAAGTCCTTGGAATTTTACATGAATGAGCTCCGTTACGACCCTGCTTACTTGGCATCCCGACCTAGTCTGTTAAGTTACAGCTTGGAGAATAGAGCGGTGCCAAGGCACAAAGTCTTGTCAATATTAAAGGAGAAAGGGCTCATCAAAGCCGACTATCAGCTAACTACTGCCCTTCAATATTCAGAGTATAAGTTCTTTGATAGATTTATTATACCTTTTAAGGACGTTGTTCCTGAACTTTCTGAAGTATATGTTAACAGTGGAGAATCTGTAAAAACAGTTGCTGCTGAATGATATGTATTCACTTTATTTTGGTGGGCAGTAGTTGTGTTCATCTGACTTTGGTACTGCTTACTTTAGCAGAACAACCACTGCTGCCTTTTTTTTTTTTAATGCCATTGATATATATGGTTATAGTTCAAGTTGTAATGCATACCAGTTTTGAGGGTATCACTTGTTCATTTGAATGGTCAGAGCTACCACGGTTTTTAGTTTCTCGCATTGCGCAGCATAGTCAGTTATGTTCGTAATGTCAACTTTGAATTTGTATGCTCTGAGGTCCTCTTCTCTTGGTTTCTTGTGAGGGTTCGGTGTTTCGCATTCAATTTGTGACAGAATGTCTAATCTAGTATCCAATTTGTGCTGATCAGTGAGGCCTTACTTAGTGACTTTTTTGGTCATTGAGCTTTCCACTTTTCCAATGTGGTTAGTTGCGTAGCACGGTTTAATTTGATATTGTCTGACAAGTGAAGCTATAATTCAGCAATGCAATGTGTTGATGAATTGATGGAATCCAATATCCATAGAAATAGTCCACATTGGTCGTGTATGTATTTATAAGTGACGATCTCATGATGGAATCATTTTATATCCTTCTTTTATTTTCAGGTGTGATATATATTTTTCTGCTTCTAATATCTCTTTGGCTTCATTGTCATTTTTCAAAGATTAGGTTTGGCTTTTGTAGTTACGTGGTACTGTTAGTAGGTTCTTTCTGGAATGCTTCTGTCAATTGGATTGCTTTTGCCTTTCTTCATTGTTCTAAGCTACGGAATTAAGATAGCAGAATTCTGAAGCATCAGAAGGGTGTGTAAGCTTCCTGATGCCCTTCTGATATTTATGGAGCTTTCAAATGAATATTGTTCTTAGTCTATTCTTGAAACATGGAGAATTAGCTTGATGTGGGCAGAAACTATCTGATTGTGTTTTGTGGGCTTATTCATTGGAGCTTTCTTAAATTGCACATATGAATGTCGTTTTGAAGGTGATTAGCTGTACATATTGATATAGTTGGATCTTCTTTGTATTTGGACAGGGTAGGTTATGAATACTGCCGGTGATAGTTCCAAGTGGCATGTGTATACCTTGCAATCTTGCATATCAGTTTGTTGTATTTTGTTTTATGCTTGATAGTCATGTTCTCTAACGGCCTAGTAACGTTTATCTTGTATCCTGTGCTGGACAATGGCACAATGCTAGGCTTACCTTATGGGGACTAACCCTGCGGTCATATATTCGTCTTTCACAGTGCACAGTTATTACTAATGTGGCAATTGCAGATTAGTCAGAAATTTTCATGGCCTACTCGTCTGGTCTCCTGTTACAGCTTGGAGGATGAGTCTTGTTGATATTGAATGAGAAAGGGCTCGTCAAAGTTGATTATTAGCTCTATACTCAAGCTTACTGAGGATAAATTTTTCGTCAGGTGTCTTCTATACTTAATGCGAACATTGAGCTACTCTCTGGAAATATCTGTCGCCTATTTCGAATGTGACAAAGCTGCATGGAAATAGAGGGGTGAAACTGTCCACTGAATTTTTAATTTCCTCTGAAGAAACAATGTTTTAAAAGTTATGCAGTATTGACTTTCCCAGGATACAAATGGTATCAGAAAGTAGTAAAGTACCCACTTGTTTTGGTTTTTGAACTTGAGAAAACATTAAAACCAAACACAAAGCTTTTTCAAGAAGCTGGTTTTTCTACCTCTGACTTATCTCATGTTGTCTGTTATTCCTGGACCATCTTTGGAACTTGACTTTGGTCCCACTGTCCATGCTTTGAGGGACATCTTGGGTAGTGATGACTAGGTTGTTGAGTATCTTAAGTAGCTGGGTTATTGGTTGTGCTAGTGATGTAACTAAGGATCTGGTATCTAATGTGACTACAGAATTCCTAGAGAGATAGTTCAGAAGATCCTGTCTAATACTCCAGCAATGAGCAAAACACTGAGGTGTTGTGAGATTTGTTCGATAGTATTGTTGAGAACTGGGGTATTAAGAAGATTCTGCCAATGGGATATTGACATTCTGGACTGCTACTCCTTTCTTCAGTGGACATACGGATGGGAACAATTGGTCGGAATTTTACTCGAATGAGCTTCGTTATGAGCCTCTTACTTGACATCTCATCCTTGGTTTAGAGTGTGTGGGTGTTGAAGGAGCATGGAGTTGTCAACGCTGATTATCCGCTGATGATCAGTTCTTTGATGGATTTATTCTGCCTATTGAGCCCGTTGTACCTTGAATCTGTGAAGTGTGTGCAGGCAATCAGTAGGCAACTCTGCATATGGAGGCATCGAAGTAATACTGAAGAGAACATGATGCTGCTGAATGATATGGGTATGTTCATCCGAGTGTAAAGCTTCTTTTGAAGAACAGTGGCTATATCGGTCTTGTTTCTTGTGTGTGGTGTCACATGCTTATCTTTGGGATATCCTGGCTTGAATGAGGGCATGTAGTAGCAGCTTTAGTGTCGAATGTTACTCAGAACGGTTGATATGTAATATAGCTGTAACTGTTGCTCTAGTTTCTTTTGTTCAAGAATAGGTTTATCAGTTTTAGTGTCAGTTTGTCATACAAGTGAGGCCGGATGAGTTGATCACTCAATCTTCATGGTTCAAGTGGTTGTTGCAGTTACTATTGGTCAAATCTCAATTGGTTTGTTGATCCATTCATAATTATATATGTTGGTTGTTCCTCCTGTTTTGCTCGTCTGACGGTCTGAGAGCTGAGTGGCCTGTGATTAGTTTACCCTGTATTCCCCCTAGCCTATGTTGGTTAATAAACTTGTTGCTTCCATAGGTAAGTAAAGTTTGTCCATTGTCATCATTGCAAATTCATTTGGATTGGCGAAGATCTTTATTTAGTGATGTTCTTTTTGGTGGGATTGCATTATCAGTGACGTTCATTCTTGTGAATAGTAAGCGGTGATTAATGAGCCCCTTTTCTTTGGTGCTTGTGAGAGGAAGGTGTTCTATGTTTAATCTGTTTGCTTAATATTATGGTTTAATCTTTGGCAATTTATTGGCAGTTTGATGATGAATGACAATTGAGCTTCCTCTTTTGCTATGTGCTTGTGAATCGATAAATCAACCTGCCTTGGCGTAGTTTGATATTGGCTGATTCTGACAAGCGGTAACTGAGGCTATAATTAGGGGAGGTTGTGTGTGTGAAGTGTGCTGGTGAAATAATCCTACCAGGAATTGGTCTACATAGGTGGTGTAAATTTAAATGATTTGAAGGAGAAAAACCTCACTAAAGCCGATCATCAGTTCTGGAGTACCCTGCAATGTACTGAGGATAGGTCTTTCAATGAGTTTATTTTACCTGTATGAGAACGTTGTACCCAAAGTTGGAGAAGTGTATATTAATTGTGAGGCGCTTCTGCCCATGGAGACACCTGAAGACACACACTTGTTGCTGCTAATCGATGTTACTACTTCAATATACGGCACGGTTAGTTATTTCATTTGATCTTGATGCTTGCTTTAGCTGGACAATGACTGCTTCTTATTCATCCTTTTTTGGGTCATTTGCTAATCTTTTCGATTGCAGTACCTGTTTTGCTCCTCTTAGGCTCTGAGATCCAGTGCCGACTTTCCCTGTTTACCCTACCCTTTTGTTGGTTTGTCATTTGGTCCTTCCATTATATTGTTACCTAATGTTCCATGTCTTTGCTATTTCATATGGATTGTTGGATCACTGAATATCATCCTATGGACTGTTCTGACAATGAAGAAGAGCAAACGTGACGTCAAAAGTTGATCATCAAACCCACTAAAATATTGAAGACCTTCGAAACTGTACTCAGTTATTAATAATGCGGTTGATGATGAAGAGGCTACCCAAGAATTGATGAAAATCAAACTCAGGAAAGGCAATGAGAGAGCCTATCATACGTCTTGGGACAGATTTTGTTTACATGACAGAATTTACCAAACCCACTTTGAAAGTAGCTTTTCTGTTGATTACTGTAAGGCTCAACAGCATGAGAGGAAAAAGTTACACAACGTAGCTAAGTTCTTTGCTCACCTGTTGGAGGTAAATGCTCTAAACTGGACCAAAGTGCTGAGTTGTGTATCCTTTGAGGAAGATACTAGACTATCATCGCTGTTTTTCGTCAGGTTTCTCTTTGTAGAGCTTGCTGGTATCAATGGGGATTCGTCGGCTTAAAGATCGCCTTTTGAAGGAGTTTTGGGTCAACTTTTCCGATGGATAGTGGTCGAAAAATCCGTGCCACTATCGACTTCTTTACTGCCATTGGCCTTGGAGGTGTGACGGAGAACTTGCAAGAAATCTTGAAGAACATGCCAGTTGAAGATGATTATAGACCTGTGAAACGACTAAAAGTTGCTTCATACTGACTGTCATACAGTGTACTTAATTGAATTTTTTCATGTACTAAATTTTCTGCACAGGATTTTATCGAAGTTTAGGGGTTTTCTTTCCATGAAACAGTAGTCTTTTATATATTTCTTTCTTTCGGCCATTTACCCCCATGTAATATATTTTAGATGAATCTTTGCGTTCAGAACTTCAGATCATTATCAATGTTGAGTATTGAGCTGCCAGTTGCCCAGTTGTATATGATTTGGATGCTAAGATTCATCCCTTTGCTGCCTACTGAAACAAACAGAGCACAATACAATTGCTCAGGGTCATCGCCTGAATTCTAGATAGCATAAGATTGCTCCAAGTAACTGCCATTCCTCAAAATCTGTCTTCATAAATTAGCATCACAGGGATTACGTGATTAATGGCATGTCAACAAAGACATTCTGACAAATAAGGATCTAACTGTCTTGCCAACATCCGAAATGCCTGAAGAATGATTGAATGAATAGCTCTTACAAATAGCAGCTAAATCAAGGATTTAATTAGACTGGACACTATAGAAAGGTCTAATCACATTGGCACAATAAATCTCAGTTTTAGTCATTCAATACCAGAAGGATTTAATTAGACTTGCAAATAAGTCACAAATGTTCACGTCAGCGACAGAAGTCCAGGGTAAAGCCTGAAACAGCAACAAAAATAACAACAGCATAGCGTTAATTCAAAACTGATTGGGTTGTCTACTTGTCTTGCACTGGACCAAAGCAGATTTCAAAGCAATAAACATGCTTCAAATTTTGGTCCATGTAATAAAGATGTGACTAGGGTTTTGATATGTTGGCCGTCACTCGCCTACCACGCAACCCGCCTCCTTGCTGCGGGTTCGAGATTGGAAATGAGTGCTAAACAAAAGTTTATAACACTCACAGGCGGAATTAGCATAGAAAATACATCACTAAAAAAATCTGGACATTACAGCATAGAAATGCTTGTTATGCTGGTTCGGAAGCACGCAAGGCACGTTACAGCATGTCTCAAAGTACTATCATAGGAATGATGAGAACTGGAAAGATCAACCACAGCTCTTGGTATTCGAAGGGCTGTAATAGTAAAATCTAAAGCAACGATCGTCTCAGAGCATGCAGAAATAGAAAACCTTAAACAAAAACTCCATCCAGAGGCAAGTTTCAGTATGTTTACTTTGTTACCTCATTGTCTGATCAAGCTCAGAGGCTGAGGGTTTCATCTGAAATTTAAGTAAGATAAATTGTCTGGATTTTTTTATATTTCTCAAAACTGTACTGTTTAAGTTAGAGAAAAGGTGTATGTATAATGTATAAGCCAAAAACAAAAAACAAAGGAAAAGAACACTCCAATACTCCATCATCAGGAATCTGCTTGTGCACAATACTGCACATCCCCAACTGCCATTAGTAAGCTTCTTCTCCTGTGTTTTTCTTTTGTCCTTGTTGTGTAGCTGGGTTGAGGACTAGAAGGGAAGGGAACATGATAAAGTAGGCTCCAACAATTCATTTGCTTCATCAACAATCATGAACCAACACACTACTGAAGTATTACTACTCTCAAAACAAACTGACAATTTTTTTTTAATAAGGTAAGTATACCTACATTCGTGGGCGATGGGAGACTCGTACCCAGGTCTCCTGGGATTTGAGTAAGTAGTTCGCCATCTCGGCTAGCTCCTCTACCCAACAAACGACATATGTAGTCAGAAGTAATTAACAAAAAAATAAATCATTCCAGTCGACCCAACCACCCTTCTGAAAAAATAGCCCCTCGCATTGAAAATGTCATCTTGCTGAACATTGTCATAAAATGAGAAGGTTTCGCGACAGTATAGACCAACTACTTTTCACCTTTGAAAAAACAGCAATGTAAACATAGACCAGTGGCTCAAAATCTCATACAGACGACTTTCTGGCCCTAGATGTGAAGTTTTTATCTTCACAAGATTGCTGCACTTTACCACATTGCTTTAAGCTCTGATATCCTTTTTGTTAGATAAGAAAAAATTATATTGCACGAAGAGGACATGACAAGTTCTCCTGAAAGAGAGTTGTTACAAACTAGACCAATTCCTTTGCAAGATAGTCAAAGGTACATCTATAAAAGCTACTGGTACAACAGATTTAACCCGGAAGGAACCAAGAGTCCAAGACAAGTAACCCGATCCTAAAGTAAGCCTTGAAAATATGTATAACATGCAAAAGTAGAAGCATTTTGAGGGAAAATTCTTGCATTCCGTTGAGCCAAATGCACCAAAGAACTTCTAGTCATTCCGCCATAGCAACTTTTTCTCCTCAAGCCTACCAAACCCCATGTAACTAATTTGCACGAAGCTCTTACATCTTTTCAGAATAATGATCAAGCTTAGTGGCTTAAACCTATTGTGCATTTCAATGACTATCAAAAATAAGTTTACCATGCCTCATCAGCAGTATTCCTTGAAGATGCCTAAAATTCACTTATCTTAGTACTGAAGTCTATGGCAGAGTTGCAACAGACAGTGTGAGGACCAAAGAAACCCAGCAATCTATGGTCTTCAATTGGTCTGGCAGCTCCATTAGTCAGATAACTATGCTTCACTACTAAAGAAGTAGAACCACCATGAAAACAATGAAGCACCAGTAAACTGAATAACTGATAGTTTAATAATATAACAGAATTCCTCCCCTCCAAAGGAAAAGTCCTTCCCATCAAGTATGACACCCTTCATCCTGTTAAGTAATATCGGAAAAGATTAATAAGAAAAAATAGATGGTTTTACCGTAGAACCAAGAATCCACATGAAACATATTTGGTTCCTTGACTATTTACATCCTGTTATGGACTTATGGTACTTGGAAAAAGCCTTAAAACATTGAAAAATACTTCCCTTAGTACTACAGACCTACAGTAGGCATGATCAAATAATGGACTTATCTAAAAAAAAGACCTCTTGAGGAGGTGAGATTACCGTGATTAAAGTATTATTTTGCGGCACACCCAAAACTGATAGATAGCACTAATTCTTTCAACTTCATCGGCAATGGATGGTGCGATACCATAAGCACTTTAGTTGAAACAAATTATTTCCATATGCCCCAACTTGTCAGTAAGAGCGCTTCATTTTCAGGTGATTTTCTGGTAGTCAGCATATACAACAACAATATAAGGTAAGTGCCTCACATAAACAATTATCTCACATATGACTCATACCAAAGTTGGAACATGAGATTTGATAGACCAGAAAGGACATCAACATCATCGTTGATAAAAAAAATACAAAACAGCAACATTAATTCAGCAATCCAGAAAAGTTGCATATATATAAAAGAAAACTTGTTTAATAACAGCTCACATATACGAGTGCCTTGCCATAAAATACAAGCAATTGGTAAAATAAATCCAAAACAAGCACAGCCTAACTGGATAACTTGAATAAATCTAAAGTCAAAGAATGTATTTGTCTAAGAGCTCTTTTGATTCACTAGAGAACAATATGCAGAATCATCACCGAGAGCATCAAGAAAAGAGATCTTCAAAGATGTTCACGCACACCTATATAAAGCAACCAATATAGCAGCTAGCATATAATTACGTGCAGTCAGCAAGTCCAAGTGAACAACAACAACCACAACAACATTTCCCCTGTTTAAATGAGGAAGAACAGTTAATGAACATTAAGCATTTAGAAAACCAATGAACCCTGAGTGGGTAGCTCAATAGGTAAGACCTCTAGATCTATTTCAGACGTCCCAACTTCGAGTCTCCCCAGGGCCATTGGAGATTTCATGGTTGTTAACTTCAAGGCCCATGGAATTAGTAGGCACCCACTAATCCTAAAACCCTCACACTATATGTCCCCCAAATGTACATTTTATCAGATTCTAGCATAAGGCTGCAGTCTTTGTATAACAAGTAACCAATTAGACCATTAGGCAACAAATTATGCAACCAAATCCAAATATTGGGCCTGTAACCATCAAGCTGGAAATCAAGTTCAACATTTTGGCATAAATTGTTTACACAAACACAAAACATTTATAGTTTTCCAATTTAAGCACTGGGCGGCATGAAATCAGGAGTGTAACCAACTAACCATTAAATGAGAGGAATCCGTCTATCAGAAATATTCCTAAGTCTCCCTGAGTGAAATGCCAGGAGTACTATTCCTTTCAATCAGAAAATTAATAACAACAGATCAAAATACTAGGACGGACAGGACATGAGTATCTTTCATAATGAAAGTCATTGGCAGTGGTGCAGGAAATTAAAAAAAAAGTATTAACTATCAAAGAACAGAACCTAGTTCAAACTAAATGCTAAATTATCAAACAAGCAACGCCCTTTTAGTTGAAATTTTGGAGGTTAATAAACTAACAATCTTTTGCCCCCTTTGCTCACACATATTGGCACTCATCCAAACAGGTACAAGCTATGTTCGGCAAAAAAAACACACCAGTGGCTATTTCATGAAGCAAATAGCCACATAAAATGATATGTGCAGACACCAGATTATAACTAATGTTATGTAACGAAAGCATACAGATTTATGCACTCACCCGTCATTGGTAGCAAAGGGTTCCAGTTTCTTCTTTGAGATTCTTCTTTGAGATTCTTCTTTGCTTCAGAGTTTAGAGCTACTACAGAAGATGACACGCTTTTTATTTTTTAAATATGCATTGTGGAGGCCAGGCACCTTATCTTCATAAGGTTCAACAAACTTTTTCAAGAACAAACGCTCATTATATCCAACTAGGCCATTTACCAGCAAGACCTGCAGAACTGTATATCTTGGCAATATCAAGGCTAAAAGTGAACATGATAGGACGCATTGCAAGGTAAGAAGGCTCATAACCCAACTCATTCATTTAAAATTCCAAAGACCTCTTAATCCTAGCTACAGACAACGCCAAGCAACAAGGATTATTACACCTCATAAGTACCAGAATATAGCATTCAGACCACTTAAAGCTCCTAAAAGTCTCAAATTCCGCCTCTATTGTCGCTTCATTCATACGACAAAACACTTGCACAGCATACAAGAACATGCCCGAGCATCGACTAATACGCCATTCTTTTTCCTCCACCTTCACCAAAATACCACCAAAATACTCAGTCCTCTGCAAGAACGAACTTGGCCACAGCCCTCTCAAGAGAGATACCAAGCTTTTCCAACAAAGCTACATTAGGTATCATAAACTTGGAAACTGAGGGTAAATTATAGCTATTCAACCTCTTAAGAACTCTAACAACATTATCAACACTACCCATAATGTTCCCATTTGGAATCGGCGAGCAAGGACCAAACTGAATTAGCACCAGACAGAACAATGAACAACAAAATTGCCAAATCACAATTACATTGACTAATTTAGGTCCTTTTATCTCAGTATATTCTCTTGAATAATACAGCATGTATCAAAGATCAGAAAATGACTCACGAAAGAAAAGGGCACCAGTAGCGATCTTGCTGAAGGTAGCAACTAAAGCCATTGCACATATCCATCAATCGAGAGCAACAAGAGTACTATGTTCATTTTCGGATGTCTCTAAGTGCTTCAGTTCCTCAGTTGGTGCCCCACCGGCACCGTTTATATAGACTTCATCGAGTTCGGGAACCTCATTCTTAAAAGGTCGAATGAACCTATGAAAGAACTGATTGTCAGTAAGCTTGACGGCAGTATCCAGCCTATAGTCAGCTTTGATGAGCCGTTTCTCCTTCAAAATCGACAAGACTCTGTGCCTTGGCACCACCCTATTCTCCAAGCTGCAACTGAACAGAGAAGTTTGGGATGTCATGTAAGCAGACTCGTAACCAAGCTCTTTCATGCAAAAGTCTAAGGCCTTCCTTATCCTAGCTTCGGAGTACCCGACACATTTTGGAAATTTCCCGATCAACGATAGGATTTCGGAGTCTGAAAATCTATAGCTCCGGAACACTTGACAATTGGACTCTATCTTCTCATCGCTTCTGCCAGAGAACACGTGAACTGCTCTTAAGAACTGTGTAGAGTCTCGGCTGATACCCCACTTGTCTTCGATCCTAACCAATCTATCTCGCAACGACTCAGTATCCCTCAACAATGATTGCGGTGACTTAGTTAGGAATTTTATCAGTTTGCCGTACTCGTTTTCCAACATAGTCACATTACGAATTACATTCTTAGTAATTGTTGGGCTCCAGCTCAACCCCTTAAAAACTCTAACAACGTCTTCATCATTACCCAAAAAACCCCTCAAAGCTAGGATTGCTGGGGTCAAGTCACATTCCAAAAATAAACGAGGATTTCTAGACAAACCATGGGCTAAGTCAGAGATTGAAAAGCCCACATCTTGAAGAAGCTTTATTTTGGGTTTGATGGTCTTGTCAACCTTAGCAACAAGGATTTGAGGGTGCTTAGTGATGACTTTTTTAATGTGGGAGTGATCAAGCCCGCAATGTTCCTGTAGAAAAGTGATGACATTATCCGCTTTCTCATAGGAAATTAAGTCAGTCACCCGACAGTCACGTGTGCGGTTAACATCCCTGCGACGTAGGAGCTTTTTGGAAATGGCAAGAGAGTCTTCCTCATAGAAGCCCAGCCTTTCAATCAAGTAAATTGCCACAGACTTCCTTGCAGTTGTAGTTTTAGTTGTAGTTGTAGTTAGTGGTGCTGTTGTACCCTGAGGCTGAGTAGAGAGTGAAAATATACGAAAGTAAGGTGGTTTTTGGCTTCTAAGAGCTTGAGGTAGTGGTAGTGAGTGAAGCAGTAGTGAGAAGGATGCGTATGAGATAAAGCTAGAAGAAGATTTGAGGGAAGGTCGGAACATTTTAGGAACAACTACCAGTACTAAAGTGGAAGTGGAGGTTGTCATTGGTTTCTCGGAACAACAAATATGTGAGGGAGGCGTCAGTTGTGATAGTGTTGTGCCGTTGTGGCTATTGGCTATTGCAATGCTTTCGGATAAAACTTGGAAGAGCAAAATAACTGTAAGGGAAGTTGTTCTCCGACCTCCGTTATCAATAGACCACACTAGTCTTATCTCTTTGTTTCGATAAACTTTAGACAACCATGACCCCCAAAATGATGTAAAACATTACAAAAATATTTGTTCATACCAAAAGTAAAAAAAGAAGGTATTTGTCGCTAAAAGCGTTCGCAGTTTGCACTGTTTAGGTCTCGGTGGAAATCATGAATAGGGGTGTAAATGAACCGAACCGATTAGGTGAACCATCGTGCTCAGCTTGGTCAAAGCTCGATTCTGGCGCGGTCAACAGTGAGCTCGAGCCGAGCCTGAGACTAGGGTTGTGCAACTCGGCTTGAGTCATTTGGCTTGTCTTATTATTTATGTATAGTTTTGTGCATTTTGCAAATGCTAATATTAAATAAATTGAAGATATAAGTCAAATTTAGTCTTAGAATGATTAAATTTAATAGATATAATTTTACTGAGATAATACCAAGAGAATGAATGGGTAAAGGGAAAAAAAGAAAAGGAAATTAAAAGGAAAAAGAAGAAAAGGGTAAGAAAAAAATCGACTTCGTTTATTTTTTATTAGGTTCCGGCGGGGACAGGTGTTAATTAGACCAATTTGAAGTCACGTAAACTTAATAGGCCAATTTGGTGGTCGTGAGACTAAATAGGCCAAATTGGCCAAATTAGCTATTCGGAGCAATAGTGACTCATTTGACTACAAAACATTAACCCTTATACCGAGTCTCTAATATATGTAAAACGAGTTCATATAAATTTTTCTAAAAAAAATATCAATCTAATCCAAGACTCCAAGAGAACATATTGGCCGATTTTTTTTTTTTGCAAAATACTCATTATGCATTTCTTCAAAATCATTTTCTCTTTTTGGTTATTTTAATTAATTTTTTTATCACTTGGCAGGATACTCTAGTACAGTAGTACTTCAACCTGCTCCCTAAAACCCCTCAAAATACAATTTCCCATTTTCCCTTTGCTCTTTTTCCCAACTCTCTGTTTCTCTTATCTGTTCCAAACTTCCAACTTCACACTATACCAGTATATCACCATATCAATGTCTTGTTTATCTTTAACTACAATAGAGGCAATTAATCCCTCCTTCAACAAACTAAGACCTACATGGCTTTCTCCCAACAAGTCTAATAATAAGCACATGCATCAAAACCCAACTTCAACTTTCACCAAAAACAATTTCCCTACAACAAAACAAACAACAGTGCACAAGTTACCCTGCAGAGGAGGCACTCCATTCTCACTCCTGCATGAAGTGAACACAGAGGTACAACCAAAGACTGAATCTTTATCACTTTACTTAGTTAACACTCTTGGATTCTCAGAACAACAGTCTCATGTCACTGCCACTAAGCTCACTCATTTTCTAGGACATAATAAGACTGTCAGTGGCTTGAATTTCACTCAAAATGCTAATTCAGTTGTTAGTTTCTTTAAAAGCATTGGTCTTGATGAGACCCACATAGGAAAAGCTCTTATTAAAGACCCAAGAATATTGCTTTTGAATGTTGATAAGACCCTTAAGCCCAAAGTTAGCCTGCTTTCTCAAGTGGGGTTTTCAGGGTCTGAGTTAGTTGGTTTTGTATCAGTGAACCCTTCGGTTTTACGATATCGGTTGGACTTGATAGTTCAAGCATTGAGGGGTATTCTGGGTAGTGATGATAATGTGATTATGTTTATGAAGAGGTTGAGGTCAAGTTCTGATTATTTGAAAGCTATCAGAAAGAATTTAACCCAAAATGTTGGCTTGTTGGAGGAAATGTATGGAATATGTGGTGAGAGGATTAGAAAGTGCATTGTACAGAAACCTCCCGTGTTTCTGCTGTCGACTGAGTCGTTCCGGGATGTCGTTGGTAGGGTTGAGAGGAAGTGGGGTATTTCGAAAGACTGTGAGATGTTCTTGGACGCGGTTTGTTTAGAGGGTTCTCTTAATGAGAAGAGTATTGATAGGAAATGTGAGTTGTTCAAGGGCTTTGGATGGACTGAGTCTGATGTCTTGGTTATCATCCGGAACAACCCGAAAATCTTGACATATTCTGAGGCAAGGATGAAGAGGATGTTGGCGTTTTACATGAATGAGCTCGGTTACCAGTCTGCTTACTTGGCGTCATGTCCCTTTCTGTTTACTTGTAGCCTGGAGAAGAGAGTAATGCCCAGGCATAGAGTCTTACTGGTTTTGAAGGAGAAGGGTTTATTGCAAGAGGATTATTCACTTTATCAAGCTGTTTGCTGT
>ONZK01002713.1:3793-17533 GCA_900322385.1 Pharnaceum exiguum | reverse complement strand
TGCTGATATTTGCTTTAGACTTTTATCTCCTATCTGCTCTTGTAGAGTTGAAATTGGCTTTCTTTTGCTATACGGATTGTTTTTGAATCTCTTATATTCTATGTTACTCCGATCCTGGGATCCGGATACGATCCGGACACGGGTTCTAGTGTTGGATACTAATTTTCAAAAATGGAAGATTCGGGGATACAGCTCTAAGGACAAGAGGATACGAGCATAGAACACTAGAATATGATTATACGGTCTTGAAAAATGACCATACACTAAATTTGGAGTTAAACATAGTTCTAAATTTGGGTGTAAACAACCCTATAAACAATGTTATGCAAAACCACAAGATGTTTAGAACGTGCATTTGTAGTCTTCTCTAAGCCACATCAAGCTCAGATCTCTGGACCATTTTTTTTGGTTTAAAAACAGGATCTCAGGATCGTGTCCCATGTACACACAGGGACACGTGAAAAGTTTCGGATCTCACGTCGGATCGTGTCCGACACGAATCCTTGACCATTTTCTAGAGTCCGAGTAACATAGCTTATATTTATTAGGTGTTGAGATGGACTGAATTTGATGTTGTGAAACTTCTGTGACTATGCAGAGGATAATAATTTCTTGGGATTTTTTAATAAATGAGCTTGATCAGAGTCCTGCTTACTTGATATCAGATTGTCAGTGGCTACTTATAGCATGGAAAAAAGCGCACCAAGCCTTTCAGCAATTTTTGAGGACAAGGCAAAAGAAGATTATATGCTTAATACCGCTGTGGTTATCAAAGGCTTAGTTTAGAGAGGCTTACGCGGTATGAAAGCGAATTGTCCTAAAATTTACGGGGAATGCACATCTTCAGCTGTCATTCAGCCAAAAAAAAAAAGATCAGAAAGATGACGTGATGGCCTCTGCAGCTGGTCAGTATCTATTTATCTAATATCTATCTACTGCTTTTTTTGTAGGTACTACCGCTTTGGTATGTGACATTCACTAGCTAATCAGGTTTACTTAGTGATATTGGCATAGGTGGTATCCTAGTTTATTGTTGGACGCAAGTATTTCCATCTCATTATGTGTCTATTGACGTGTTGTGGTTAGGCTTTCTTTCTCACCTCTGTGATTTTTGTTTTCTTTTAAACAAGTGATTCAGAGCTAATCAGCTAATGGCTAGCTAACTGGTGATAGTATGAGCGAGTAGTAGTTGGGAAGGAATAAATAAGGAAGGGGAGTGACATCAGCAATGATCTAGTTCCATCTTATTTCCTAGTGAGTTTGTGGTTCACTTAAGAATATACCATGTACCTGAGAATTCGATGTCCTGCGACTTAAGGCTTAGGATATCTTTGTAAACCTTTTGAGTGTCGGGCTTATATTTATTAAGACTTGGTTTTTGGATGTCTGTTTTATGGCATGCAACTTCAAGGTGGGACTTCTTTTTCCCTTCTTTGAGCTAACAAGCTTATATTTATTAAGACTTTGTTGCATTTTACTACTGAACCAACATTTTTCTTCAGTTTCTATTTTATCCGCCAATTGTTTTCTTCTTTTCTTCTTGTCTGTAGTTACATTTGATCTTGAAAAGGACACAGCTTCATGCTGATTTAGAAGCTGGATGTGAGTGACTGGTCTGGAACGGTACCATGCTACAAGTGCCTTCATTCTTCAGTTTTAAAGAGCAAAGCATCTGTTTTCAACAAAGATATCTTGATGTCGCAATTTACACTGCCTGGGTGCATACCCAGAGTTTCAATGCTAGGCTGAACGAGGATCAGGGCCAAGCACACCTATCTGTACTACAGTGTAGTCTTATTCTTTTAGTATGACATGAAGAACCACCAAGATCCTTGTTAGAAGGGAACCATATATCTTCAATGGGACCATAGGGCTTTTTCATGAGGAGACCAGACCAAACAGGCTTGCTATGAAATTGTGATTTCTATCTGAGGTTGGAGGTTATGGTAATTTACTTTAACTTGTCAGGTTGTGTCGTATTGTCTAGAGTTGTAATCCACAGCTTTCTCATTGTCTGTATCAAAAAGTCCACCAAACCATGTAGGTGCATATCAGCCTATCAGGTGTAAATCACCCTCAGGCCTCAGTTAACTAAGAAAACTCCCCTACATGTGTTTCACTTCAGATTTACCACAACAATTCCTTCCTAGGTTAATCAACACTCACTTAAAATTCATCAACCACAAAGTTGATTATAATCGTTCTATATATATGATTTAGTTGTTTCTCTAAGTGATTGATATCACTCAAAAAAAAAATGGTTTAGTTATGGGAGGGGGCTAAATGACACTAATCCCTCAAAATTTTAGGGGGCATGACTACTCCTATTTCTTTTTATTCTTCCATATTTGAGAATGTCACGCAAATTAGGAAAAGTTGTTTTTGACCCAAAGAACACATTTGATTTTTACATTTTTTTGAGGGGAAAAGAGGTTGCTTAGATTAATCACTGTAGTCCAACCTTACAAGCTCAGCGATACTATCCGGACAACAATTTATCCAGGATTGTTCGACTCCAAATGGAACTATTCTAGCGAGATAGTGGGCTACTGTAATTCCACTTCTCTTAACATGACTCCAAGAGACTTTACTAGGTGACATTGAAATAGAATGGACTATATCTTCTAAGACTAAGCTGACTTCATCGTAACCGGATGGTTTGGACTGAAGCTTCTGCACAATGGCCAGGCAATCCGATTCAATAACTACTTGAGGATACTGTAGTCGTGTAGCCCATTTGACACCCAGATAACAAGCTTTCGCCTCAGCTACACTGACTCTCCACTTCGATTGTATGCGTCGTACTGCGGCAAAGGTGACAGCTCCCCTATGGTCTCGCCCTATTGCACTGTGCCCAATCCAATCTTCGTTTGATATTGTGGCATCAACATTTATCTTTGTTACACCAGCAGCTGGGGGTTGCCAAGAGGTTAGGCTGCAGGGGCTGAAAGTCGACTTTGTGGTCAGGCGTTGCTGGAGTTAGAATAATGGGGATAAATATACTAAAAGGATAGGAATAAAATAGAAAACATATCAACATGTCAGGAACCAACAGATAACGGTGTAAAGATGCAAAGAGATAAGACTAGTCTATTGTTACTCTTAAAACGGAAGACAACTTCTCTGTAGCTTTTCTTCTTCCAAAGTTTTATCCTAAAGAATTGCCATAGCAACACACAGCCCACACCACTAAACACAACTGCCGCCGCCCGCCCGCGGCCCGCCCTCACTCACATATTATTCAATCTTCTTTTCTGAGAACCAATGTCAACCTCCAGCTTAGTATTAGTACCTGTTCCTAATAACGACTTCCTCTTTCGGCGGCCTTCCCTCAAATCATCTTCTTGCTTTATTATCTCACACTCATCCTTCCAGTTCTCACCACCACAAGCTCTTAGCAGCCAAAGACTTTCCTTTCGTATATTCTCACTCTCAACTGAGCAGCCTCAGGGCACAACAGCACCACTTACTACAACTACAACTAAAACTGCAAGGAAGTCTGTGGCAATTTACTTAATGGAAAAGTTGGGCTTCTCTGAGCAACTCTCTATGTCCATCTCCAAAAAGCTCCTACATCTCAGAGATTACCGACATGTCAAGCAGGTGACTGACTTAATATCCTTTGAAAATGCAGATAATGTCATCGCTTTTCTACAGCAACATTGCGGCCTTGATCTCTCCCACATTAACAAACTCATCACTAAGTACCCTAGTATTCTCGGTGCTGATGTCGACAAAACCATAAGACCCAAAATAAAGATCCTTCAAGATTTGGGCATTTCTATCTCTGACTTGGCCCATGTTTTATCTAGAAACCCTGCTTTGTATTTGAAAACTGACTTGACCCTTGTTATCCAAGCATTGAGGGGCATTGTGGGAAGTGATGAAGATGTTGTTAGAGTCTTTATGCGGTTAAGCTATGGAACTGCTTCCAACTACGCTACCAATCTGTTTCCTAATCTGAATATGTTGGAAAATGAGTACGGCATTCCCAGAGACAAGCTGATAGCATTCCTGACTACGACACCAAAATCATTAGTGAGGAATACTGAATCGTTGCGAGATTTATTGGTTAAGTTGGAAGACAAGTGGGGTATCACCCGAGACTCTACAGAGTTCTTAAGAGCAGTAGACGTGTTCAGTGGCCATTGTGATGAGAACATCAACTCTAAATGTCAAGTGTTCCGGAGCTATGGATGGTCAGACTCCGATATCCTGTCATTGATCAGGAGACTTCCTACTTCCCTGGGACATTCTGAAGCTGGGATAAAGAAGAAGTTGGAATTCTTAGTGAATGAGCTTGGTTATGAGCCTGCTTACTTGGCATCCCAACCTGTTCTGTTCGGTTGCAGCTTGGAAAACAGAGTGGTGCCCCGGCACAAAATCTTGAGGATTTTGAAAGAGAAAGGGCTCATCAAAGCTGACTACAAGCTGGATACTGCCATCAGGCTTACTGCCAATAAGTTCTTTGATAGGTTCATTCGACCTTTTAAAAATGAGGTTCCCCAACTCCTTGAAGTCTATATAAACTGCGCCGGTAGCGCACCAACTGAGGAACTTAAGCACTTAGAGACATCCGGAAATGAACGTAGTACTCTGGTTGCTCTCGAATGATGGGTATGTTCATTGACTTTAGTTGCTACCTTCAACAAGATCGCTTCTGGTGCCCTTTTCTTTCATGAGTCATTTGCTGATCTTTGATACATGCTATATTATATTATTCAAGAGAATGTACATTGTTCTAAATTAATCAATTTAATTGTGATTTGGCAATTTTGTTGTACATTGTTCTGTCTGGTGCTAATTCAGTTTGGTCCTTGCTAGCAGATTTCAAATAGTTTTGAGAATTGTTGTCATACATTGATTTAGTATGATTGTAGGTTTCTGCCAGCTGCTGCTTTTCTGGCCTAATTTTAATATGTTGTTCCCAAGAACACGTTCTTGTCAATGATAAAAGAGGTCTCAAACAAGTTGTGAATGATGTTGAAGAAACGCCCGAATGTTTATGCTGCTAATAGTTCTTTTGGCATCTGTTTTTTGCACAAATGTTGTTGAGATTGGTACTATATTTCGTGAATTCAATAATGTAGTAGGAGGAATTGAGCAAGAAACTTCAGTAAGACTGGATGAAGTAGTTACATTGTAATGAAGTTGCTGATAGTTGCTTTAGTCTCTGATCTGTTATTAGCTCTTGTGGAGGTGAAAGTGGCTTTTTTGGATGGCCTACATTGATGTTGTGAACCTTGTGCGTTTCTTTTCCGTTTGTTGACTAATGCAGAGGATAAGAGTTTCTTAATGAGATTGGTTAAAGTCATGCTTTCTTGATATGATGAGATCGTCACTGGCTCACTTGCAGCCTGGAAAAGGTCGCACCAAGCCATGCATTTTGCCAACTTTTGAGGAGAAAGATGACTTGATGGCCTCTGCAGCTGGATCAGTATATATCTATTGCTTTGGTATGTGAAACTCACTAGCTCTATGTTAATATGATGATTTTTTCATAACTGTAATCCAAACTGTGATAGATTGTTTGTGAAAGGGAAAAGAATTTTGTATATATTATTTGTTCTTTATAGCTGACAGTTCAATGTCTTAGACTCTTAGCTAATCTGGTTTCCTAGTTTTCTTTCCTTGATGAATTTTGTTCTTCTCCTACTCAATCTAGGACTTATTTTCTGTCTTCCACCGTCATAACTTGCAGCTCACACGTTTATTCTTTCCCAACTTGAATAAGTTATAGAAACTTTCCAAAACGGATTGAATTCGCGAGACAGTGCAGTTACGTCAACTTCACGAGCAATTTCGAACATCTTAGTCTGCGATTTGACTTTGTTATAAACATGAAAGTTTTAGATCTTTCTTTTGGCTTTCCAATGGTTCTTGAATCAGCTTCATACGATGTCGGATGTGAACGTTACGGCCATTTTACCGAACACTGTCCAAAACTGGCCGACTTGAAATATTGACGAACCATTTTGCATCATTTGTATCCCTTGGTGGGAACAGTCATCTCTTTTTTGTGCCACGCGCTACTGGAAAAGTTTGTGTGTCGGGAATAATAAACGTTAACAGAGAATGAACGGTAACAAACATCACTTCCATCCCTCCTTCATGCACCCTACCTTCCCGGCTCCTTCCCTGTTTGCCCCTTTAGCCCACACCCTTTGCTCCCTCCCTCAGCCCCATTCCCTTCCTCTTTTCCTCGACACCTCTCCAAATAGAGATATGGCAAATGTACTGGGTTAAGTGCCTTGCATACTTTGGTTGGGACTTAGGACTAAGGACATCAGAAACTCTATAAGCGAGTCACCAATCATTCAGCAGCTGATCTGCGAAACTCTTAAATGAACTAAATTCATGATCTTTGGTAGACTGCAGCTTTCGATAATTGGTAGTTTCCCCTAACAATATTCTTCCCCTGCTAAAGCCTTCTTGTAAACCTCGCTGTTTTTTTTTTATAATTGGTAGTTTTATGAAAAGTGTGTATTTTATATTATGGGACTACATTTTCCATCTATTTTTGTGTCTATTGATACGTGAAGTGTTTGTTTTTTTTTCTTCTAGTAAACAAGTGACCCAGGGGTAATGACCTCAGTAGCTGATCGAGTTGTAGTTGCGAAGGGAATTCAGGAGGGAATGATATCAGCAAAGCTGTGCGTTCAAACTTCAAATTTATTTGCAAGTGAGTGGTTCACTTAAGAATATACCATCAGCCTGAGAAGTCGGTGTCGTACAACTTAAGGCTTAGGAGTTTTAGGACATCTTTGTGAAAATTTTCTCAAATCGAGGTAAGGCTGCGTACATCAGGCTCCCTCAGTACCCCATTTGAGATGGGATCATACTGGACTGTTGTTGTTGTTGTTGTTGAGTGATGGCTTATATTTTCTTAGAACATTTTATCTGGATGGCTGTATTATGGAAGGCAACGTCTTGACGGGGCTTCTTTTTCCCTTGAGCTAACAAGCTTAATCAATGTGTTTGAATTTTACAGCTAAACCAACATTTTTGTTCAGCTTCCATTTATCCATCAAAATTTTCGTCTTTTCGTATAGTCTGTAGTTACCTTTGATCTTGAAAGGGACACTGCTTCATGCTGATTTAGAAGCTGGATGCGAGTGACTGGTCTGGAATGGTACCATGCTACAAGTGCCTTGATTCTTCAGTTTTAGAGAGCAAGCTATACATTCACATACAGTATCTGCTTTCCACAAAGATATCTTGGTGAGTGCAATTTACACTGCCTGGGTAATACCCAGAGTTTCAGTGCTTGGCCGAATGAGGATCAGGCTGACCACACCAATGTAGTACTACAGTGTAGTCTTATTCTTTGAGTATGTCATGAAGAAACACCAAGATCCTTGTTAGCTGGGAACCATGTCTTCATATGGAAACACCATGGGGCTTATTCATGAGGAGAAAAAATTAAATTATTTCTATCTGAGGTTGGATGATATGGTAATTTAATTGTAGTTTGTCAGGTAATGTCTAGAATTCTACACAGCTTTCTCAACTTCTCGAGGAAATACTTGGGTTTTGTCTTTTCAACAACTGCCTGTCTTTAGTAAATGGTTGTATCAAGAAGTCCACACAACCCCATTTAAGCGTATATCAGGTGAAGTCACGCACCCTCAGGCCTCAGTTAACTATTGACTCCCCCGTACAAGTTATTGGGGATGTTAATGGTGAGTGTGAAAATGAAAGCTGGGAGGCACTCATCATCTTTACCTTCTTTTTTTTTTTTTGATGTAGCCGACCTAGCACGACATTGTCTTAGAATCATATCAACAAGAATGCATTATTCAAAAAGCTTTAGAAAGTTCCAACAAGTTTCACTTCAGATTTACCACAACAATTCCTGCTTTTGTTACTCACCGTTCATTTAAAATTCACCAACTTCAAAGACTCAGAGTTCACTTGTGGGTGTCTCATATTAAATAGTGTTTTCAGTTGATTATAATTTTCCTATTTGATGAAGTTGCCTCTAAAAATACAGGCTTTCGTAACTTTTTTATGACAGGATATATGTCAATAGTCTTTCAAAATGTTTAGGGGCAAGACCGCATGAGTACTACTAGAAAGTAGAGGTGGCAGTGTCACATCGAGTTCGGGTTCGTGTAACTCGTGTTAGTTCGATCGTGTCAGTTCGGGTTCGTGTAACTCGTGTCAATTATTAACGAGTTGGAGAATCCTTGACCCAAACCAAACTCAGTTTGGTTTTTGAAGGGAAAATGAATCTCATTAATCAATCATAAATTCGGTCCAGTGCCGATAAAGTTGAAAGAATTATCTCCATCTTTCATTTTTAGATGATTATGGACTATAGCAAACCTTCCAATACTTCTTACTTTTAATGAAGCTATTGGAAGTCAATACTTCAATGCAACAATGCATGAGTCAATCTCGGAATCCTGACCCCGAGCACCCCATTGAACGGGGATTACACTCGGTTGTTGTTGTATTAATCAATCAGAAATATAAAAAACAATCGAAGAGTTTTATTTGAAGGGAAGAGACAAGACTTGACGACTTGTCCTAAACGGGAAACAACTTCCTTGTAGCCGCTACATGCTACAGCTACAGGCCTACAGCTATCCTTCTTCCAAGTTTTATCCGAAAGAATTGCCACACCACTAACACAGCAGCTGCCCTCACATTCTTCTGAAAAACCAATGTCAACCTGCATTACAAACGTAGCTGTTGCTCCTAGTGACATTCTCCTTCGGCCTTTTCTCAATTCTTCTTGTATTATCACACACTCATATCCCACATCATTCTCACTACCACTAGCTCCTAAACAAATACCTTACTTTCGTATATTCTCACTCTCAACTCAGCCTCAGCCTCAGGGGACAACAGCACCAGTAACTACAACTACAACAACTGCAAGGAAGTCTGTGGCAATTTACTTGATGGAAAGGCTGGGCTTCTCTGAGGAAGACTCTCTTGCCATTTCCAAAAAGCTCCTAAATGAAAGGAAAGACCCACGTACCAATCAGGTGTCTGACTTAATTTACTTTGAAAAGGCAGATAATGTCATCAGTTATCTGCAGGACGAAAATGAGTGCGGTTTTGATCTGTCCCAGATTAAACATATTGTCAGTAAGTACCCTAGAATTCTCACAGCTGATGTTGACAAAACCATTAAACCCAAAATTAAACTTCTTCAAGATGTGGGCTTCTCGACCTCTGAATTAGCTCTTGTTTTATCTGCAAATCCTAAATTGTATTTGGAATCTTACTTGAGTCCTGTCATCCAAGCTTTGAGGGACATTATGGGTAGTGATGAAGAAGTTGTTAAAGTTTTCAAGGGGTTGAATTATGGCACTTCTAGCAATATGATTACGAATCTGATTCCTAATGCCGCAATGTTGGAGAATGAGTGCGGCATTCCTAGAGATAGAATTCGGAAATTCCTGAGCCAGCAACCGAAAGCATTTATCATACTGAAGACTGAGTCACTGCGAGCTGCAGTGGTTAAGATCCAAGACAAGTGGGGCATTAACCGAGACTCTGCAATGTTCTTAAGAGCAGTTCACGTCTTCTGTGGTTTAAGTGATGAGAACATGAACTCAAAATTTCAAGTGTTCCGGACCTATGGATGGTCAGAGTCTGATATCCTGTTATTGATCAGGAAACTTCCGAACTGCCTTTTGCATGCTGAATCTAGGATTAAGATGATGTTGGAATTTTACATGAATGAACTTAAGTACGACCCGGCCTACGTGGCATCCCGACCTAGTCTACTGGGTTTCAGCTTGGATAATAGAGTGGTGCCCAGGGGTAGAATCCTGTCGATTTTGAAGGCTAAGGAGCTCATCAAAGCTGATTTTCAGCTCTACAGTGCCCTCACTTTAACAGAGGATAAGTTTTATAATAGGTTTATTTTTCCTTATGAGAAAGATGTACCCGAACTCCGTGATGTTTATGCAAAGGGGTAGGTATATATGCGGGGGATAAGTCATAGGTGCATTGACACAACGTGACTTCTGATGGAGGCAAGTAAATTCAGGTGCTACTGAGTCATTATTCATTAATCAGGGAAGGTATTGGGTATTCTAAAGCTAGGATAAAGAAGTTGTTGGGGTTTGTACATGAATGAGGGCTGTAATATCTTTAAAATAGGCCGGTTGTGTTAAGGCACCTAGTCTTGTAGATTTTGAAGGAGAAAGGGCTCATCAAAGCTAATGTTTACGGCTTGTTCACCAACAATGTGTTTTTCTGTAAGTTTATTTTACGAGTATATTGCACCCAATCTCCATGAAGTTTATTTCAACAATGGGGCACCAAGTGAGGCGTTGCCACATGAGGAAGCTTCCGAGAGTGAAAGCTAACAATGACGGCCTGACGGGTAAATGCATTACTGTACTGTGTTGCATCTAAGTTCATCGACTTTTATGCTGCTAGGGATATAGCCTGTTGTAACCCTTTTCTTTCTTGAGTCACTTTATAATGAAAATATGTGTTTTAAGCTTTAGGGGAGCTAATGCAGCTGTAAGAAAGCTTTGATTACAGTTTGCAAGCAGCCTATATTTTGTCCCGGCCACGACAGTAAGGGCAGTGAGGTATTGAGTAGTTAAGAATATTGGGCAGTGCTCAGGAAGTAATTACTCCTAACTCGATTATTGAATTTGTCAGATATCCACCTGAACTTCAAATATCAAAGGCTATGCCATGGATGTAAAGAATTTAAGAAAGTGTTCTAGGCATGAGTGGCAGGTTAATTCCTCTATGTTGAATCATTCTCCTGATCGCACGTTGTTTCATGAGTACAGTCCTATGGCAGTAATGCTTTGAATTGCTCGGCATTGTGCTGTCCTGGAGGTGATGTCAATTGATCATTACTTGAAATCTCTATTTTCACTCCAGTGCCTGTTTTAAATTCTTCATCTGTAACATTGTCAAGGATTCTCTAATTTTGAGTAAATGGGGAGCGCAAGTGGACTATTATCCACTTCAAGCAGTTGTAACTGTGTCTGAAACAAATAAAGTTTCACTTGCAAACTGTTCAAGAAATGGATGGAGTTGTGTCCAAGTTTTGCAGTTGTGCAGAACACGGAATAGACATGTTGCAGAGTTTTCTTAGTGTAATGGTAGTTGGTATCCTTGTGTCAGTCTGTGTCACTGCCTTGCTTGTTGTCTTTTGCATTCAAAATTCCAGAAATCATGTTCTTTAAGGATCTTCACTGCATCTGTGCTTAAAATTCTGGATTTCTGAAGTTATTCATTTCTTGTATGAGGCAAGTGAATTGACAAGCTGTGCTAGTTGTTTGGAAATGGCTATAGTTATTTGACTCTGAGGCAGCTGATATATGACATACTTCAGCTTTAGAAATAATGAAAGGAAAAATTGTTGGCACACCCCTTTTATATACCAAAGTTTGTAAGGACACCCCTTTTATGTTCAAATTTGTTGGCACACCCCTTAAAATTAAAAAGTGTTGTTTAGACACTCCAAAATTGACTAGTTGACCAAAAATCAACTCGAAATTCCCCTTTTACCCCCGTTTGACCCAAATTGACTGATAGTTGGATGAAGACTGAACCATATGTTGTTGCTGAATGATAGTTGGATGAAGACAGTCAAGACACTAAGAATACAACATCTGCATATGCAGCATTACAAATGTGAAAAGATAGTAGCATGTGTTTTTCAGGTGCTATAGCAGGAGGGAAAAATCTCTGGAAATTTTGGTAGATGGAACAAATGGAAGACACGAAAGTATTCGTTTCATGCCATTATTATTGAAAAATGCTTTAGACTGTCAGATATAAACTGGAGCTAATGCAGTTGTAGGAAAGCTTTGATTGCAGATTGCAAGCAGCCTATATCTTGTCCCGGCAACGACAGTAAGGACAGTGAGGTAGTTAAAATTGGTGTTCAGTGCTGAGGAAGTAGTACTCAAAACTCGATTAAACTGCTTACCATGAGCAGAAAGCATGGGTGATTAGTGATTGCCAAAGTCGATGGAGTCCAGTTGGGTGTCTTACTATAGAGTCTAGACTAATGGGCTAATGGCTTCAGTTTATAAGACAGTTGTGTTCTAAGTTTTTAAAAATGCAACCTGTCTAAACGTGTACTCCGTATTGTATTTCTCGATTATATAAGACCGTTTCCCCAGTTTGAAATTCATTCCATTGAATATCAATTACCAGGTACATACCTATATTTCATTGCAAACGTTTGTTGTACGAGTGGTAATGTAAGATGAAGAAGATACTGTGACTCTGTGAGTTTCTAGATGAGTAAATTTTCGTTATTGATGTCAAATATTGGTTATTTTCGTCAAACATATACTTCATATTGATATTCAATCAACTCAAAATAAGAAAAAACTAAGCATTTTTCATTTTTTTTTAAAAAGAAATAACCACTTACAAAAGTTCTCATTCCTTAAGAATTCACGTAAAATTATTTCATTACTTAAAAAAAACACATAAATATTCCAAAACTGTCCAAGAAGCCAATATCTTGTGTTTTCTTTTACTCAATTTCCCTCATTTCTTACCATGATTCATCTCTATGTAACGCATACCCTCCTTTAAAAACCTTTCACAATTTTTAATTCATTTAGCATAAAATTTAGAAAAAAAAGAAGACATGGCTAAACTAGTCCGGATTTGATTCGAAAAGCCCGAACAAAATTCAGACCATTACTTGAAATTTTATCTACAAGTCATAAAAACTCTAGCAAAAAAATTGAAAATTCGGTAAATTAAATCATACACCCGAGTACACCCACCTTTGTATTTAGATGAGAAAGATTAGGTCCTTTATTTTTTTATGAAGTATTGGGCCTAAAATAAGAGAAATAAACTAAAGGGGTGTACGGAGTAAGGTATACCCGGATGTACCCGATTATCAGTGTTCAAAAATTCTTAATCGAATTATTAGTGTAATCCTTTATAAAAAAAATTGTGTGAACCTGATTCAGAGAGTGTAACATGACTACGGGGTTACTACTCACTACTCAGTGAGTAGTGAGTAGTAACCCCACTGATGACTACAGCGAGCTCATTGATCAGCATTTTCTGTCATTATTTTTCAAATGTTTTTATTGAAGTTACATAAATTCAACACAAATAATTGTGTGAGACCGTCTCACACTAACGTTAGTATGAGACCATTTTTTTTTTTTTTAAAAAATTCTGTTTTAATTTTTTTTGTACTATGGGTTCATTTTTCAATTGTACAGGGTTCATTATTCAGTTGTAAAGGGTTTATTATTCAGTTCAGGGTTCACTATTGGGTTTCATTAGGGGGTTCATTATTCATTTTTATTCAATTATACAAGGTTTATTATTCAGTTGTGGTTCATTATTCAGTTCTACATGGTTCATTATTAGGGTTTCATTAAGGGGTTCATTATTCATTTTTATTCAGTTGTATAGGGTTCATTATTCAGTTGTATGGGTTATTATTCAGTTGTAGGGGCTCCTTATTGACTTGTTAATTTGTTATACATTTTTTCTAAGGGGTTCATTATTTATTTTTAGGGGGTCATTATTCAGTCCGTTCATTTTTCAGTTGTATGAGGTCATTATTCATTTGTATAGAACTGAAAGATTTTTTTTTATTTTATGTTTTTGGGTCATTGGGTCAGAGTCAGAGTGGTCAGACCTTGCATAAGACGGGTGTACCCAAATCCTTTTGAAGCCTTAATTTGACAGTACAAATTCATTAAAAAAATTAATTATTTTTAGTAAAAGAAACTGACCACCCCAACCTATCTTTCCCCCCCC
>ONZK01002707.1:21961-34124 GCA_900322385.1 Pharnaceum exiguum | reverse complement strand
AAATTGTAAAATATACATTTATAAATATTTTATTGGACAAACGGGTCGTTTCGGTCGGTTTCGGGTTCAACCCAGATTTTACCGGTTTTTTCGGGTTCGGTCAGTTTCGGGTTCGGTGAAATTTTTCGTGTTCATGACCCAGTTTTTTCGGGTCGGTTTTTCGGGTCATACCGGGTCGGGTAAATTTCTGCCGAGTCTAGATACACACAAAAACAGATCGAATATAGGAACAACATTATGAATCGGAGGGAGTACAATATTTCTATAGTTTTTCGGTGTTTCTTTCATCGTTTCAATAAATAATTCTCCATTTTGTGTAGTTTTATATTTCCCTTAGTGGAACCTTATTTCGCCAATAGTGCGATTAGTAGTATTAATTTAGGGATACCGTTCATACAAGATTCATCTAGTAGTATGAAGATCGGCAGAAGATTAATTATAATATTAGTGATGGAGATCTCCGCTTCCAAAAAAGATGTTGAGGCATGTATCGAAGTTAGTAAGGAGTCGTGCTTGAGTATTTTAATTAATTATTTTGTTGATAAATTTTGTATTAGTATACTTGATTTAGTTTGTTCTAGCTTAGGGTGTTTTCCGTATGGATCTTATATTAATGAAATATCCCATCCCCAATTATCAAAAAAAAAATGAAGATTGTGACTATAATATTACTGTTTTTAAAGATAAAAATTATACTTGTATGTCATTTCTAGTGCAGCACCAGTGCGATGCACAAAATTTTACAGTTCATCTTTTTTTTGTTAATTATCTTTTTTGTTAATTTATTCAATGAATTTCATATATGTAACAATTGAATGCCCGTCCCGTTACACATGTTTATTATATGTAGGTATCGATAATCACTCAGTTTTTTATGTTGATTTTATTTGGATTCTCTTCGTATGTTGATTTGTTTCAATAAATTTGATACTTGATTGAAAAAATTCAATTATCTACTTATATAAAATAGTTTACCATTTACATATAAAATATAATTACAATATTATATCCTTTCACATGTTATTCTCTAAAACTTGTAAAAACTCATATCCAATTTAGTTTAGTTTTAGAAGTTCATTATAGTTCATCTCGTTTCCTATCGTAAAAAGTTGTGATACCGATGTCAATTTGTAAAATCTTTGTATATCATTAATAAGGTCTCACTAAGTAGTAGTTTCTTAAAAACTCAATAGTGATAGGGTTTTAAACCCAATATTGATAGGGTTTTAATAAGTTTTTGTGCGTCAAAACAATTAATGAAAAGTTCAATTATTAAAAGTTCACTTCAGTTCCATCTTTAAAAGTTGTAACAAAAAAAACATGCCAACATGGTACCAATCAAGAGTATACCAATATCATAAATTTTTCATCAAATATACCCTTATTATATATAATCATTACAACACCTAGTGTAAGTTAGTAAATTGAGCATAAGAGACCTTAGGTTAGTTAGATAACGAGGAAATTGAGCATAAGAGACCTTACCTAGCATACTTAGCCTATTTTGTATCGAAAAAGACCTTCACATGTACACACAAGTTAGTAAATTTCAAACATTTATTATCACTAGCTATATATATAATGGAATCAAGGAGAAAGGGGAGAAAATGGTTAGTGCCTTCAGGCTCTTTACTGGAAAATTACCAAACCAAGGCTTAGGAAATTGCAAAGATTGAGAAAGGTACCATGGTATTCGAGTAATACTCCTTGAAAGTTTGTGGAAAAGAGAGTTTAAAGTGGTGTCTTTCATTGTTTGAACGAGACTAATTTTAGACTAAAGCTAAAGTTTTTAATAATGGCGGAGAGTAAATTTTAGTATAGTAATATTACATGAATGTGTGTTATGAGAGGGGTAAAATGAGGTGGTGATTATAGTTGATGAGGATGGGGAGAATTCCATGAATTAGGAGAATATATAATAAGGTGAATATTGAAAAGATTTAGGATTCATTCGGAATAATGAGCTTCGACACGAGGAAACTGTATACTTCGGTACATAAAAAAAGGTTAACTATTGCGTTTTTGTATTTATTTCGAATATTATCCGATATTATTTATAATTTAAAAAAACTCGAAATTATTATTTTTATTCCGAAAATCTCTTTAGAAAAGGGAAATGCTTATTCCCAATAAATAAATATTTATTTCTTTTCAAAAATTAAAATTTTAAATGGAGGAAAAAGATGATTTTTAGTGGATTGGACTTGTTTTGTGGATTGACTTATTTGCGGAGTCTGCTAGAATGACTAATAGGCTAATTAATTAATAATTAAGCATAGGACTAATTTTTAATTAATTGGATGTGATATGCTATTATTATTTTTTCCAAATGATCATCAATAATTATTTGGGATTTGAAATTGACTCTAAGTACTTTTTTCAAGGTTTAAATGCACTAGCTACCAATAGAAATTCTAGTTGATAACTAACAGATAGAAGATTAAGGTTTTTTTCATTAGGCATAGAAATACCCCATACAAAATACGGTATGTACAATTAAAAGTCATCATCAAATACTAATTAGTCATCACTAAATATTGCTAATATCACATACTATTTGTTACAATTTGATCACTATTAGTCACCTGGTGTAAATTTACACATGCTTTACCAAAAACATGTTGATTTCAATGGGTCGTTTTGGGTCGGGTTTGGGTTTGATCCAATTCTTGCGGGTTTTCGGGTTCGGTATTTTTCATGCTTTGCATCGCCTTTTCTTATTTGAAAACCATTAATTTCAAATCGGGACATGTTATTTTTGAACCGGGCAAATTTTTGCAGGTCGTCTAACCTTTAACGTTTCTCCTCCTAGAGCATTAGACAAAAAATGAGCTTCGATATATACAGTTAAAGAACCACAATCTTAGGTGGGTGTATACTCACACCATGTGAAATTGTGACTAATAATAGGGTACTTCCTAATGATATTTATAAGATGACTAATAATATTGTGTTGTATTAGCTATGACAAAAAAAAATATGTAATGTAAACTTGCATCGGGTGTACGGTGTACCTAATATTCGGAGGTCAAAGAAAGGGAAATACTTTTCTTGTAAAACACATTAACATGCGTAGAACTGTAGTACAACAAATGGCAAAGAAAAAAGCACTTTAGCAAAAGGTATAAAGGTAGTCCGCTCAGAGTAAGATCTTTGAACACAATCTGGATCGTAATGATGACATTAATACGAAAAGATAATGGAGGACCAATTCGAAACAACACAATGAGAAAGGTTTAAATGGCCTATGTTCGATTAATCATCCGTGAAATTCCTTTGGCCCAACGACATTCACAAACCGCGAATGAAATTAATCATAAGGTCAGACTAGGTGAGGTAAACCTAAAAAAAATTTAGGAAAATTTGTGTACACCAGTCTCACACTAACTCTTAGTGTGA
This sequence comes from Pharnaceum exiguum, assembly GCA_900322385.1. Lineage (NCBI taxonomy): Eukaryota > Viridiplantae > Streptophyta > Magnoliopsida > Caryophyllales > Molluginaceae > Pharnaceum > Pharnaceum exiguum. The sequence goes on along the minus strand of ONZK01002707.1, from coordinate 30,725 downwards.
GACGGGTCTGGCCAAATGACCCAAAAAAAATAATTTTTTTTCAAGTCTATACAAATGAAAAATGACCCCTATACAACTGAAAAATGACCCTCATACAACTGAAGTTAAAAACTGAGAAAATGACCCCCATACAACTGAAAATATATAACAAGTTAAAACTGAAAAAATGACCCCTATACAACTGAAAAACGACCCCCATACAATTGAAAAATGACCTCATGTTAAAACTGAAAAATGACCCCATACAACTGAAAAATGACCCTCATATTAAAACAAAAAAATGACCCCCATACAACAGAAAAATGACCCATAGTAAAAAAAATTCAAAAAAAAAAACCGTCTCACACTACCTTAGTGTGAGACGGTCTCACCCAAAATTTTGTGATAAATACTAGTCTAGCCTACACCAGGTGCATGAGTACACCTGTGTAGGTGGCACTTCCTTTTTATTAAAAGTAAAAAGGAAAAAAAATGAGTGGCTAAAAGTCAGGCGGTAGTTCAGAGATATTAGTCGTATAAAAGATCTCACTAGTCATATAATTACTAGTCATTAGTTATATAAAAATACCTATTAGTCATCCATGTTAATTTTTTTAAAAAATAATGACGTGGCATTCGGTGTACCTGTACACCGGGTGCACGAAAGATTTGTTGAAAAAAAAAAGATGGTGAGAACTACATATCTTTAGTTCGTTACGCAACTTTTTATATCATAATGACTAAATAAATAGAATTTGCTTAGGATAAAACATGCAGTCAACTATTTTATTCGATGGAAGGGGATTACTGCTATGCTCCTTTCGGAAAATGGTATAGAACTGCAAAAGGCTATTTAGCAGAGCAGATATAGTTTACATAAAAAGAGGGAAAGATTTTACAAAACCAGTCCTCCGTCTCACAGTGTTCTTGAATTCTTGATAATACTTTTTGCACACAGTTTTAGGTAGATGACTTATGTGGTTGAGATTTTTCTAAAAAATTATGAACGAAGGAATATGAACCACACAACGTGTTCCTAATTACACTACAAGAAATACAAGGTTTGGCCACCCGCAAATTGTGGCACAAAACTCAATTTTTATTACCCAAACATTTGTGCCATAGAAAAATTTGTCACCATGTCGTGGCCATTGGATAGTTGTATAAATGGTTTGGTATTAGAATGAATGCTTGGTTGCACATGCATTCATATTCTCGCCACAAAAAAAACCCTATGGGCAGCAAATTTATATGACGCCCATGACGATGTAAGACTGAAAAATGGCATTTCAATGCCCATAGTAACCATTTAGGCGACAATAATGTTATTTAGGATGTTGTTGCTGACTTAGTAGGCCACAAATGTTTTTGCCGCCAACAAATTTCTTTCTTTAAAAAAAAGTTGTTTCACTACAACCAAATCAGTAGCATTCATTCAAATATCTCCACCAGTCCACCACTCAAGTTCTCCAATTTATCCAATTTATCTTTAACAATGAAAAAATTAAGAATGATTTTAATTATTAAGTCTGCCACCAACTACAAGTTCGATAACATTTCCACTTATTCTAAACTTCATTAAAATCCTCTTTATTTGTAATATCGATGAATCTTCAAATCCGCAGAGTAATAAGCAGTGAAAAGAAATTCGTAGACTTCAAACTAAAAAAACAAGGAAAGAACACCAGACACAACGCAACAGTGAACAAATAGAAAAACATAACATATAGTCTACTACACAAAAATATTAAAAAATATTATCATACATCCATAGTAAATAAAAATTTCACTAGTTAAAAGTAACCATTAAATTTTGAGCTCAAACTCGAAGCTTCCAATCCTTTTCTAAGTTCGAGCTTGAAGTCTTGAACTGAGCCTACTTAAATCTATTACGAGTCGAGCCGAGTCCGAAATCGAAGAGCCGCAATCTTTAAGCTCGAGCATAGCCGCAACTACCCAAATATGACTCGGCTTAATTCGGCTCAACATCAACTTACGTAAAAAAAAAGCGATGCTTCTTTTTCACTTCCACTAATGGTACCAAAAAAATGTCCCACCACACAGGACAATCTTCCGCACCTTCAAACTTTTGAAGGAGAGAAAGGAGTAGAGGAGCTAGATATAAGCAAATAATTTAGAAAAGATTGCCGCAATGGAGACAAAGTTTCCACAAGCTTAAACCTTTGCAGTCTTTCAATAAAAGAAAAGGAGAACCGGGAAACGCCTAGTCTTTTGTAACTGGTTGGGGTCACACCCATCAACTTTTCTATTCTTTTTGCACATTTTTGCCCTCTTTCCATATCATACCCTAATTTATTTGTGGCCTTTTCTACATGAAAGCAAGGTGCATAGTTTCTTGGATCTTGTGCCCTGATTCGGTCACTTCTCTTTCTCAATCTCACAATCACTCGATAACATTATCATTCGATCTTTTTTCTGTCTTGCAAAATTCTTATTAGCTTCAAACAGGGATTTGTCTAGCGCAGTTTTGTTACTTCTCTTTCTTTTCAACAATTCCACTATCACTGGCATGGTAATAAGCTTGGCTGTTACAGTGAAATTGAGACAAAAAGACGTGAAAACCAAGCATGAATATTTCTATAAATCTCCAAAAAAAAAGTTTAAACATCTTAGGGCAACCTTATTGGTAGTATTAAGAGAGTTATAAAGGGAGTTTTAAGGCAAATTTACCAATAATCTTGTTTAACTTTTGAAAAGTTGTAAGTAGAGGTATTCATATGAATATCTCTAGTTACAGCTCTTGCATTTATGATATTGATGTAGAGCTTTTGTGATTGGTTACAACATTTTATTTTTTATTTTTTAAAACTTGAGATGAGTTTTAACTAGAGTTTTACCAATAATCTTGAGAATAAAAATGAGTTGTAAGAGGTTATTTTATGCATTGAAAATTGTGAAGAATTGTATCCAAGTTGTACCATTAAGGTTGCCTTATAAGGTGTACACCGAGCTAAGCGTGTCATCATAGTGATGAAAGAATGCTCGGTTCGTTCCTTCTCATCCCATTTTCCTAACTGTCTTCTTGTATAAAAGGCAGAGAGGCGTACGTACGATTGTACGAAGAATCGGGTGTATAATATAGGTCCGCGACATTGTAGGCTTGTAGCTAGAGAAAATATCTGATTTAAAAAACAAAATGAATAGTATGAAATGATTGAGTAATGAAATTAATAAGAGGACCTCCTTTGGAGATCCACTCTCAATTGGTCCTCCTGGAAAGTTGTGTCTAATTCTCAAAATCATGAAGTGTCCTCCCATAATCCCTTTCTATTACAATAGTGGCTCTATTATCTTCCTTGAAGGTATGTCTAAAATTAACAATATGCAAATTTCGAATGTAAATTTGTGCATATTCAATTAGAGCATAGTAGATTTGGTGTCCTATAATAGTCTACCATCTCGTTTGGCACTTTAACTCGGGTCATTTGTGATTTGTTAAGGCATTTATAATTTAACATTTATGCCAAATAATTTAGCATTTATGCTGGGTGTGATATCTTTCAAGAATATTAAAACTCATGCATGATTTTGTATTTATTAAATTAATCTATTGTTTCACTACTACAGAAAATAGAAACTAAAGCGGTTAAATCCAGCTTACTTTATTTAACTCCTTGGAGTCAAATGAGAATTTTTTTTGATGGAACAAGTGAGAAGTTAATATATGCTAAGCTAGTACAAAGTTTGTGGACTAAATCCAAATTAATCTCACAATAAACCTCGAAAACGATATTAACATGAGCATTGTGTAAACCAATTACTAAAACGAAGGAAAATCTTCGCAAATAGAAGTGTCAGAACTTGAAAATCCATGTATGATTTATGTGTGATGAGCTTTTGAGGGATCCGAGGCCAATGTATGTTCTGTTTCATCGCTTTATTAATGTGATGCTCCTAATCATCAGCATGCAAAGAATGGGTGACCCAGTCAAAAAAGAAACAAGCTAGGCAGGCAGACAATAAAGTTAACGAGAATGTTTTTGGAATTTCCTTTTTGTAGGATTTTTAGGAATTTTTTCAGAGAGAGATAGATGAAAGAATGAATGATGCTTGCTTTCAATCATTGATGGGTCGTTCTCTTAAACCATTTGGGTACTGAGGAGTTCCGGAGAGAGAACTTTTATTTTGTCATGTGACTGAGGTCACTGAGAGCACTCACTTGGATAAAAATGTAGCTGATCAGTAGAGTGATCCCTAAAAGTGAATTGATTCAGATGAGATTTTCTTACATGACTGTACTGCTAAGCCATGCACGCTTCGTCCTGTGCGTTTATGTCGAAGTACAAATCTTATCTCATCAGATCACATACCAACCTTCTTCTTTTTTTTTTTGGTGTGACCTCAAATGATCATATATCAACCTTTCACCAGTATCATGCCATCATCTGATCACTATGTTGCATAAGAACTGTGACAATACATTTTAAAATTTGATTTTATCATAAAAAAAAAGAGATTATCATCAAGTTTTATCTATATATACTGTGTTGTTTAAAAGAGTTTAAAGGTCCAATCAATCAGCATAATGCGGAATTAAAGAAGGGTGTTGTATGGGGGGTCCATATTACCAGGACCCAGGATATACCCAGGTGCCAGATGCCGTGTGGTAAGATCCAAATACCCGATGCCAGGCATGCCCAGCCTATAGATATAGAGCTGGTTAGCCTGAAGAGAGGTTAGACAATATAATCCCTTTCTCTCTCTATAATCCTAAAACCCTCAAACTGACTTAATCTTCGGAGGGAGTGAAATCTCTCCCCGAGGTTTACACTCTTATTCGCAGGTATCTCCTCCTCCGGTGAATCCGCATCCAATCCATCCATTACTCCTCCATCCATTGACATCTCCTATCTGGGACCTCTGAAACATTTGTGAAAAACCTAGTTTCCTCTCTTAGCCCCCCTCTTAGAAAACTCTTCAGCAAGCCCCGTCGTTGGCCATGTACCATCGATAAGCCCCTTCCTCCTCTCATTTTCTTGATTATTTTTATCTTTTATTCTATTTTCTTCAATAAATTTCGATATTTGGCTCCTTTGTGAGGCTATTTTAGTTATCCTTTGTGGTAGATATTTTGATCCTTCGTGAGGCTCATTGACTCCTTTCTGAGGCTTATTGGCTCCTTTGTGAGGCTTAGTGTTACTGTACCGATTACTTTCCACCAAAGTATGGCTTCAGATGAAGATATGTTTCAGGGACAACGGACATACGAAGATTTATTTTGCAGTATGAATTCCAGCAGGCAAGCAATTATGATATTAGCGTTGAAGAACTATATTTCCAGGAAAGATGCAAAGACATTGAAGGAAATATATATATATGCTCGACACGCTTAGTTATTTTAATTTTTTGTCTTGTTGGTAAATTTTGTACTAGTATTATTGATCAAGCATTCTAACTAGGGTTTTTCTATGTAGATGTCGTATGGCTTTTCTATGAATAAAAATCTGTAAGTCCCTTTTCCAGAAAAAAAAAAATCAGCATAATGCGACATAAACTTGTGCGAAGGCCCTGAGGGACATCTAAGGTGCTTTCGTCAACTTGGTCGGGTAACTCATGTACTCACTCAACTTCAGTCATATCAACAAGTTTTTGATATAACGGGGTGTAAACTTATACCGAGTGAAATAGTGACTAATAATGAGATACTGACTAATGATATTTATAAGGTGATTATTGAGTTATGTGTTATAATTTATTAACAGATAAAAGACACCCAGTGTTAATGTAACTTACACCGAATGTAACTAAGAATTGGAGCAGTCACATAACCTTGCGCATAAAAGTATTATTTAATATGACGTTTGGCACAAAAAAAGCTGAAAGTCAAAATTTTAGGTTTTGTTAAAAAATATGGGTCTACATGAGCCTACTAAAACATCAAAGGAAGAAAAAGAAACAACAACCAAAAAAGAAGCATTTGCCAGGAACCAGATTTGAACTGGTGACACGAGGATTTTCAGTCCTCTACTCTACCAACTGAGCTATCCCGACGGTTGCCCCCCTTCTGTCCCACTATCGGCTCAAAGAACTTGGGTCTGTATAAATTCAAAGCATGAAACGGACTCTTAGCTAGGCCCCCTAATCTCTCGGGTAGAGAGACTGTGGAAAATTGAGAATGTCTAATGATCGGATGATTGTGGAACTTAGGTTATATTATTTTCAAGTCTAACCAATTAAGTAATACAAACTTCATCCTAAAAATTTATTCACCTCGACCCTAAGCTCTCTCGAGAGTATTTTGTATTCCACTATACACCTACTCCAACTTAAATGTGTTTCTCCATATTAGCTCTACAAACCTACCTCTCCTCTACATAAACAAGAAATAAACATAATAGGATTCTAATATGCCAATTACAAAAAGTAATTTAAATAAATTAGGAAATACATTCTTATTTTTCCAAATGTACTCCTACTTTTAATATTAGGAAACATATTTTCTCCGATCCATTATTTTATCTTGTACCTTACGGCAAATTATATTATTGTACACTTGGATTGTATACCCAAATGTATTTTCATTATCACTCATACGATCATTTTCATAGACATGAATGCATTTGAAAAACTACAAATGTACTTTTTGTTTTTTTTTTAGATGGCGGGGGAGCGAGAATAAATGTGAGATAGGTTGTAAACAAATTTGAATTGGTGTACCAAATAACAATTGATACCTTACTAGTTACTACCAAGTTTAGACTCTTATAGAATTGGGCTTGTCATGATATTTTCATGTGTTGATGTATGTGAAGAAGTACTTGATCGAACGAAGAACCTGGATTGACAAAAGACAAATCACCAATAATGGCCCTAGAATAATGTTACTAATGGTCAACCATATGATGGACGTACGATAATCAAACATATCTGTACTTCACATTAATGGCTCCAAACAGATCACCGATCACCAATCAGTAATGTTATGAACATTACCAAATCTCCATCATTAGGTCACTAATTTATGTATTAGTGACTGCTCTAGCTAGAAGGGCCATAAATTTATAATTTGTCTTAGCTTGTAATAATCGACAATCAAAAGAAGCTAATGTAAGTCCTCCACAACTTGCCCGAAGGGTTTTTACTAACTGTTTCGGTCACCTCCTGAGACCTGAGTGAGGTGGAATCGAGGAGATGAGCCCAAAACGGATTCTTATGAGCTCGCGGGTCGACTTGAGGGTGATGGTCCTCAAGTATGAGATGGCCGCAAGGAACGAGCTGAGCCGATGCTTGAGCTCTTGGGCCTCTAACGACCTCTTGCTCCACTTGATGCTTGATGCTCCTTTGACACTCAATGATGAGGAAGCTCCTCCTTCACTTGATGAGGACGCTCCTCTTTCACTTGATGACGAAGCTCTTCCTTCACTTGAAGAGGACGCTCCTCCTTCACTTGGTGAGGACGCTCCTCCTTCACTTGATGAGGATGCTCCTCATTCTCTTGATGAGGACCCTCTTCCTTCACTTGATGCTCCTCTTACACTTGGTGAGGATGCTCCTCTTACATTTGCTCTTAAGGATGCTACTCCTCAAGATGCTACTCTTACACTTGGTGAGGATGTTCCTCTATACTTGCTCTTCAGGACGCTCCTCCTCAAGATGCCCCTCTTACACTTGGTGAGGATGCTCCTCTTACACTTGCTCTTAAGGACGCTCCTCCTCAACTCGAAGCTCCTCTTACTCTCGAAGGCCCTCCTACACCCGAAGGCCCTCTTACTCTTTAAAGGCCCTCATTCACTCAAAGGCCCTCTTACTCTCGAAGGCCCTCCTACACTCGAAGGCCCTCCTGCACACGATGCCCTCAGGATGCTCCTCTTAAGCAGGACGCTCCTCAGGATGCTCCTCCTACACTCGTTGCTCACCTGCACAAGGCAACGCACCTGGCCCGGGGGGTTTGACCCAGGAGACCCCTCCGATGCCTAAGTAAGTTGGCTGCTTAAGGTCATTTTTAGAGAGAGTATTTTAAAGAGAGAGTGAGTACCTAGAGATATCTGTAGTGAGATGTTACAATTGAGGAAAATGGAATGGGATCCTTTTCTCTCACCCAATCACTAGCTATTTATAGTCTTATGATTGGGTGGCAATGATGTAAATAGAAGGACAAGTGTTGCCCTTACTTGATACTCTCTGCTAGGTGGAACCTTCTAGAGCCCTTTTGGCGGGCTGGATGAGTGCTTGGGCCTCATGGGCTGCATGCACATCAATCTCTTGTCCATTGTTTGGACTGGACTTGTTGACTATATTTGACTGGTAGGATGCCCCCAACAAATTGCCCCTCGATGATGCAGGCGAGATGCCCAATGATTTGAGGGTGCATCGTTAGGGATGGCAACGGGTCGGGTCCGGGTCGGGTCCGACCAGACCCGGATCCGTTAAGCATAAGGATCCCCGGACCCAGACCCTACCCGATATCCATCGGGTCTAGATTTTCCGGACCCTTACCCGGATCCTTCGGGTCCTTAAAGGATCCGAGTCCTTAACGGGTTTAGAAGGATCCTTGCAAAATTTTAAAAAAGAAAAACACAAGTATGAAAAAATAACTACAAACGGCCGATTGTGAGAAGCAAAAGAAAGTAGAAACCAATAAATTAACAGCACCTATTAGTATTATCATTGTTGTTATGTTTTTTCATTTTGTTATGAATCAATTAGTATTATTAACTAAACTAAATCAATTGAGAGAGGGAGGAAAATGGAGCTTATGTGAGATTGAGAGAGAGTGGGCTCGGTGGCCGACCGGCCGTGATCTGTGGTGGGGCTGTGATCCGTG
>ONZK01002703.1:28534-59536 GCA_900322385.1 Pharnaceum exiguum | reverse complement strand
CCGAATACACCAGCTACACCTAACATGTGAAATGGGTGCATAAGGATATTGTGCTCAGCCTGGAATACAATCATGAAGTTGAAAGTCCCCGAGATACCTAGGGGCATACCATCTGAATTTTTTTTTTGTAATCTCCTTATTTTGTGTATGCATTTCTATTTCTGACTCCAAGCTTCAAGAGTATAATGTGCACTTGATAGTTTTATTTTATTCATTTGATTGTGTCCATGATTCCTGCAGACACCAACATCACTGAAGAAACTATACTTGACGAGCTTTTCATTTATAGCCGGGATTATTCTTTTTGGAGGTCTCATTGCGCCAACTGTGAGCCAATTCTGCCTATCTTATTTATTAATATGTTAATTGCTCCCGCCAGTTGCCTGATAACACTGGGACAGGCAAGATAAATGCCCAACAGAGAAAGGGAAAGGAAATACAAATTTTCTGTTGTCCCGTATGAGATTTCATGTTGGTAACTGAAATAATACTGGTAATTTGATGAGTTTTTTGGACAAGATATTTGATGTATGAAAATATATTAAAATAAGCATCACTAGAATGTATAGTGGGATACTGTAATTGCCGGATAGTATTGTTTGCAGTATCCATAGAGAGCTTGCAAGGGTTATAACGATATTTGAAGTTTTAAGCTTTTCTCTTGCACCACACTTTTATAGGTCTATGAAATGCAAAAAGTTATTTAGTTTCCACCTTTAAAATCTTTACTTGCCTACCAGAGTACTCTCATAGAGCCTAATTTTGTTGTGTGAATTTGAATTCCAGATAATTAGGCATGCTACTTAGGTCTGAGGTCTCACGCAAATTCTGAAATTCAGATCAAAATATGTGGTGCAAAGAAAGCATATTTTTAAAATAAGTCTATTGTTTCCAAACTTACAGTAAAAACTTGAAAATACATAATTCCTTGTATCTTTCCTTTTGGATCTCCCTTCTCCCACAGAAATGTTTTTTTTTTTGTTTCTCAATCTCTGAAATCTGAAAAAGGCTATTAGAGATGGATCTCAGGTGGTGGTTTTCTGTTGATATCTGTGGTTTTTGGCCGCTGGTAAAACATAGTGCTCTTTTTCGTAGAGGTCAACACTTAGCGGATGAAGAAGAATAATACATCTGAATAAAGTTGGAGAGCTTGCCTCAGAGTTCAATCATTAGTATAATGTTATAAATATTTCTTGTTGTTAGTTTCGAATGAGACTACTTTGGTTACCCTTCTTGGGGCTTTTGAGTATGTCTTTCCAGTCATGTGAAGGGTACAGCTTTATGCACAATTTACTTTTCATTGGATGATGCTGGTATAGAATTGTTGTGTCTGTGTCAATGCTTTCCTGCAGAAACTTGTTTTTGACTTATGCTGCTTTATTTATCGTTGTTATGATTATTGTTGTTCTTTTTTGTTGGTGTAGCTGGAACTAAAATTAGGTATAGGGGGCACATCTTATGAGGACTTCATCCGCAACTTGCATTTACCCCTACAGTTGAGGTATGTTTTTTTTTAATTATATTTTCCCAAGTTTTCATTTTTGTGAACCAGCTAAAAAACTAAGATAATGATGTGGAATGAAGTTGTAATCCAACTGAAGTTTGTTTTAAGATGAAACTGAAGTTGCGTATAATTCATGGTTTAATTGTGTTGACTTTGTCTTGTACAAATAGACGAAGTGAGTGAAAGCTTATAGGTGTTTCTAAATCCCTTACTTTATATTGTTCTTAGTCCTCCCGTGTACCTAAAACCTAGATGTTGGGAGTTAAGACTTCGTATTCCTGTGGACTGTCCAATCTCTACGTCACTTAATTTCTTATTATCATGCGCCGTGTGAATTTTTGTAAGCTAAATTTCATATTATAGACTCGCATGCCTATGGACTCGTATAACTAACTAACTAACTAACTAACTTTATTAGAAAGCTTAAAAAAAAGAAAGTAATCAAAATTCAACACAGCTTAATATATTAGTTACTCTTGTATTGTGGTTACAATTGCTGGTTTACATCCACTTTTGTACTGTGAACTCATAACTTTACGCACCTTTCAATAATCAGCCAAGTTGATCCCATCGTGGCATCCTTCTCGGGGGGAGCGGTGGGCGTTATCTCAGCTCTGATGCTGATTGAAGTTAACAATGTGGAACAACAAGAGAAGAAAAGATGCAAATATTGCCATGGATCTGGTACATCCCTACTTATTCTGAAACTGCTTATCTTTTTCTTACTTCGCTTGACATTTAGATCCCTTTTTCCACATTTGGTATTATCCTCAGTCACAGTAACTAGTTGTCTTAAGTTGAAAGCATGTGCCTTTAAAAAGGTCTGCATAGATAACTGGTCAAGGCTTTAGATCTGGCATAGGGAATTGAATTAATACTGAAAGGAAATAATTTGGTACTCTGGTTAAGAGAAGACATGGTCAATCCCAGGTCCCCAGCCTTTCTTCTTTCATTCTATTTCTCAATCTATGTGTTAATGTGAACTAATGTCAAGTGTTTAAATGTGGGTTGTTTTCTTCTGGTCCTCAACACTTAGTTTCTTGATTCGCTTGAAGTTGGGAAGGTTGACTGTTCTTTGCCCAGAACCTGTTGTTTGATCCAAGTTCCTGTTGGTGACTTGGGTTCTGTACTGCTTGGATTTACTAGTAAAATGTGTGCACACTGCATCTAACCTAACAAAAGCCTGACGATGTTTAAACTTTAGACCCATTTTCCCTAGCCACCCCCTATATTGGTGAAACCTAGGCTATGTTGTTATTGTATTATTTAGACTCTATTTGCACCCTTCTCGAGGTTTGCGTGGGATTCCGATTATCTGATTTATTGTGCAGGATACCTGGCCTGTGCTCGATGTTCTGCTAGTGGTGTGTGCTTAAAGAGTGAGCCAATTTCAATATCCAGTGATTTTGATCGGCCCTTAAGCGCTCCAACTACTCAAAGGTGTCCGAATTGTTCAGGAGTTGGCAAGGTAATGTTACCTCATCATTGCTTTTGTCGTAAGTAGTAACTTGTCACTGAACATTCAGGGATTTTGTGGGACCCTGAGTTTCGTAATGGTAAACTGTTTTAAGTTTGATACATTTGATCCTCTGCTGTAGTTTACTGCACATTATGTCCCCCTCTCAATGTGCTAACAGTAATATTCCAGATAAGGGGGTATGTCAATTGGGTGGGAGAAGGGGTAGGGTTTGGTGTGCTTTTGCTTAAACTATAAAGGATACCTAGAAAAAGGGTGGTTTAAAATTGGTGAATGATGCCCTGATATCTGAGCACTGGTTCATCTGCGCGGTGCTGTTTTTACATTTAAATATATCAATTGTGCTATGTGGAGCTTTCCCAGTTTTATGAACTCTGCTTACAATCAGATACATTTGGCTTAACCTCATTGAGATTAGACCTACTATAACATTGTGGTCTTCCAAGCCTTGGTATTGTTGGATTGTCAACAGACTTGCCACGGCTGCTCTTGACAAAAGTTGAATTTTGTTTCCTGCACTATAAGCTGAATAGGTGTTTGTGTTCGTGGTTTGCTGTTGTTATTTATGGTCTTTGGTCTTGCTTGACAAGATATGGCAAACTGGGCTGCAAATAATTCCCATGAGATACCACTACCTTTTGCTATCATTGATAATAAGTCAATTTTAACATGTCCTCCACCATGCTATGTAGACCTCAGTAATTAGTATGAATTAAACATGGTTTGCCCCCTCTCGCCTTGCTTTGTTGGTGGACCATTGGGCCGTTTCCCTTGCCTAATGAAATGAAAGGGTTAAAGGATTACCCTTGATATGTTTCGCAATTATGATGAGCCCTTGCTGCGATCTCTGCATGCAATGTGTCCCCAAGATTCCACTGGGGTGATGATTGCTCAACTGATCATCTGACTTTGATAACTTGCCAAGGAAATTTTGCCTTACTTTTTTGTAGCTCTGGAACAGTATCAAACTTTTTCTTCTATTTTTTCAGTTTTGCCATTGAGTTAAACCCTCAAGCGTGTGTTTAAGCTCTTTCTAGTGAATTTGGTATTAATTATCAACATTTGCACCTTCAATTACTTTATGCAACCAAAATAATTGGTGTTTATACTATAAATTTCCACTCTCACCCAATCAGTTCCCTTGTTTGGGAATCAATGAATGAGTAATCAAAGAAGTATTGCCGTGTATCGCTGATGGATATTATCTCATGTTTGTAGGTGATGTGCCCTACCTGCCTCTGCACTGGTATGATTATGGCAAGTGAACATGACCTGCGAATCGATCCATTTGAGATGTGATTGAATAAGCCAGTAGGTTGAACATTATGTGCCGCTGCTGAGGTTCTGTATTGATGTAATTTGTCCTTGAGTAGAATGTATTTATATCACTATAGGCGAATCCTAGGATAATAGAAAAGCAACCCTTGTTTTTATACACCACTATATACAGACAAAAACACCATGAGCATGACATGGACGTTGCTCTTAGTGAATGGAAACAGAAGAAGAAAAGGTTGTGTAAACTACGGACTTACAAGCAATCTATTCATACAACGATACAAGTATGCTATGTTTATTAGCGTTCCAAGCGTAGTTTTGGTCTACCAAGTCCACAGGCAAGAACAGAACTTCACAGCTCGGGCGGGTTGAATTTGTAGTTGTGACTCCCATCCAACGGTCAAACACGGAAAGGTCCTCTCAAGGTAGTCGTGATCGTTCTAGAGATCTTTGCAATTTCCTCATTACATCTAAATCTAGTAGACTCAATCCTAGTTGAAAAATTGAAGTTGTAGTCACACATGAGATATAAGGGCATATATACACCCGTCCGGTTCAACTGGAAACTGGTGGCCTGGCGGCTTTACAAAACTGGTTCGACCGGATCAGTAAAGAAACGGCCAGACGGGACCCGGTTCCAAAACAAAGCAACAAAGCAAGTTGTATTGGGTTGGTGTACCATACTAAAACTCTATGGGCAACCCAAGTTTAGAGACTAGCAGTTTTTATTACTCGTAGTTCATAATGGTTCCTTATTCTCCGTAGTTCCCGCAAGACTAGTTCTAGGGCCTAGGGGTTTATACAAATATAATTGGGTTTAGCTTGGAAAAAAATGCTTGTTATCCGCAAAAAGGTGCAAAAAGAATTTGCTGAATTGCATTAATACATGTACGAGCTGCGGAATTACAATGAACTCAAATGACCGAACCCAAAGAAAATAGTCTTGAAGCGATATCAAAGTTCCACCATAGAATGCAGAACAAGTGAACTTTTCAAGAGATGGGATTAATAATACATTTTCTACTAGTCGAAATCAAAGTCAACGTAGTAGACTAAAAAGCAACATCAAACAAGGTTGGTTCAAATTTGAAACAAGCGTTAATGTTGTTAATTACATGAGTATCACCACGACACTTCTGACGGCAGTTTTATACTTAGTAATGTAATCGAAGGCCATGTCAGTAGCAGTAAGTTGCCTAGTGTTGTTGTTCTCTACAAAACTGAAATCCTTGACTTCATGATTCAACCACATACGATGCTTCGTTTCAGCCGTCCAAATCAAGATCTTGTACTTGACAAGCAAGTAAAAGGTCATGTAGATGCTGGCATTGTGCCTTCTCAACTGCTCTACGCCATCCTCCCCCATGAAAGCGTAGGAATCAGCTGTCATGTTCATGTGGTATCGAAGATTCTGCAGACTGCCTTGATGCTTATCCCTAGGAGGGATATCATGACTTACTGGATTGACATATTTTCCGTCGAAGTAAAACACATCAATCCACCACGCTTGGTGAATTATGCCGCGGAAGAGGTTGGGGTTGTAGACGTTGAAGTCAAAGTTCAGCACTGTCTTGTTCAGGGCCTTGTCGGACACCACTTCTAATCGTTTAAGGGTCACCCGAGGATCGTCTACCCACAGAAGGCACCACACAACAGGAATTGAAAGAAGTACCACCACAATGCTCTTTACACAAGACCGGAAACGACAACAAGTAGCCTTAAAATTCATACCACTACCTACCGGCATTGGCAAGGTTTTTTTAGTTTGGAAAACTGTGGGAAAGTTTCAGTTGTGTTGTTCAGTGACCTTTTCTTTTCGGGAGCTCCTGATATAGTTGAGACGTTAGCGTGATGGGAATGAATGATTAATGTATGACCAAAACTTTGTAATTCAATACTTAGAAGTCAGATGTGACAGGGTTGGCACAATGGTTCATGCAAGTATATGTGGAATATCAAATTATGTTGAATTCCCATGTTCGAGCGACCATGTGCCACATTTTTTCAAAGCAGCCACAAAGCCTGAGCTGGATTAACAACCTGGCCTAAGCTCAGTATGATTGAGGGATCCCCTAAGAAGCCAATAAGAATAAAAACTCAGAAGTCAACTAAATCTATGATTAACTAATGTTTCGATCTTGATATACGCCTAAACACCCGGTGACTTTCTCTAATACAAGCCAGTGACACTTGAAGAACACACCGAACCCTTAAATTAGACAGCAACCAAATTGACATGTGCATGAATCCAGGGGAAAAAAAATTACCCTGTAAACTGACAAAGTCATACATCCTTCGTCGGCTTGAAATTCATTCATCTGTCCTTGAATTTCTTCGCCAGCGTTCTGAAAGGCCACTCTCGATTAGTCCATATTTCTTCCATTCCATATTGTATCTAGTTTCTTCTATTCAATCCAGCAGTCAATAACAAGCTGTTTTTGTAAGAGCAGTAATGTCTAACACTAGGACCCTGTGTTGCTGGTTTATCAAGTGTGACTTCTCTGACGGGAAGAAAAAATCCGACAGACTTGACAGATGCTCGCTGTCCTCTGGAAAGATTATAGCGTCAACTGTCCTGTTGAGTCTCACTGTCTGGCTTGTCCTTAAGGTCACAGAGCCATCGTGCTACATCACCAAATTTGATCTAAAGGCTTTCAAGGATCCTACGAGCAGCTTAATCGACATGGAGGTTGCCCTCTCCAATTCAGACTTGTACAAAGGCATAGACTACAATGCCTTGTATATCAGGAATTATTGTATTTTGTGCTCTACAGCTGTAACAAATCTTCCAACTGGAAACTTATCAGGGTACCTTCCGCCGGGTACCAGTCGGACTGTGCAACAATCCTACGACCTCAATCTGACCCACTGGGGAACGGAGCGCGGGAATCTTAGCACAGGAAGCCATTATTTCAAAATCACAATATTCATGGTTTATCAGTACAAGATGTTGTCCTGGAAATCTAGAACACATCAGTTAATTAAGGTTGCAAACATCTACTTCAACTCGTCAGGCGATCCCTTCATTCCCAGGCCTAGTGGCCTTCCTCTCCTGTGACCATCATAATGTTATCGGGGTGCTACGATGGATGTTGATCCACAGATGCCTCACTTTTAAGCTGGCCGCACCGGCTGGGAGGAAGTTCTTAAGAAAATATTGCTGCATACATTCTGGAAATCTGTTTCCCCTCAACCAAACTTTGAGTAGCTGATTTTGCGTATAATTTGTCTTGATTGATTGTATCCATTATTTTTCAGTTGAAAAAGTTTTTGTTCATGTTTTCATGGTTTTTTCCTTCTGAATTCAGTTAGCCTCTTTTCTTGAAATGTTAATCTTCCAATACCAAATTCTCGAATCCCAAAAGTTGTACAATTCATTCTAGTTGTTGTCAGGGGTGCTTCATACATCAAGCAGAAGACAAAAGAAACCCTAGAAAGACAATAGTTGGTGCTTCTATTTTCATTTATTTGCGATTTTTACGCAGCTGGTAATCGTGATGGTCCACATTACATTTGCAGACACAAGAACTTACGTGCAATTGGTTTCATACTTTCATACATGCAATCAATTTTGATAAGAAATGGGTGCTAATCAAAGTTAGTAACCCTTTTTACGTCATTATTTACCCCCATCTCCTTTATAAACGGGTGTACTAAAATTTTATTTTCATTAAATTAAAGCCATATGCCATCTAAATCAAACTTAACATGAACAATACATAAATTAAAGTCGGTTTCAATGGTAATCTGTGGCTACACAACCAAGATGGTCAGTATACGACAAGGAGTGCATACAAATGGCTCACTGATGATGGTAACAAGGTTACTTGGTATAGGTGGATATGGAATAATTTGTCAGTCCCAAATCATGAATTTATTTCTTGGTTGTTCATCAATGAGAAACTATGAGGGTAGATTGAAGAAGTTTAATATAGTTTCTGTCGATGAATGCCCGATATCGTGATATGTGGGCAAGCAAGTGAGATATTGCAGCATCTATATTTTGAATGTAATTATAGCAAGCACTAAGCAGTGTTTGATGCTGTGGAAAAGCCTCATGAAGATACAGCTACAAGCTAATGAAGCAACATTGATTTGGTGAGGAATTGATATGATAGCAAAACAACATAAATTCCGAAAGCAGGTGTACTTGGCGAGCTTTGAAGACTTAATTTAAATGATCTGGATAGCACGCAATGATATTGTATGGAACGACAAGATAACTAGACCTAAGTATGTAATGAGAGAGCTAAGATCTGTATTTAGACTTAGAATATCGGAAATGATTAAGGAAATAGATAGGAGAAATCATGGATCTTGGCTACGGCAAATTTTTGAGATAGAAAACTAATAGGCTTGGAAGAGCCCTTCCTAGAAGGCTAGAACGTACCTTCTCCCTATTAGTGAATGTAATTGAATTTTGTATTATGCTTTGATGTTTGAGAAATAAAATTGCTTCATTTACCAAAAAAAAATCAATACATAAAATCTGGAAAATTCAATAATAGTGACTAACTGGTAAAATCCAAACACTTCCGGACAACTATCTTTTCATCAATTTCTTTTGTTTAGCAGCTTTTTTTGAGTTCTATAAGAACAGTTGCTCTTATAACTAAATTGACTCTTATTATCAAATATACTAGTTTAATGACCCAGATTAATATATTATCGAATATTAAGTTATACAAGCAGTGGTTTTACCTTAAGTTACTTTTTTCGATTTATACACAACTTCAAGTAAAGGTAAATTTTAAATAAAAAAATTACTTTGCTGTTTGGGTGATTAACTGGTCTGCAAACATGCTCCCCCCTCCAACCAATGTCTCAGGCTCTTAGTCTTAGGCTCCTAAGTGGACAGGTAGATGAGTAGAACGGAGTATTATTTAGAATACTTACAGCTCCTCATTTGTTGTAGTGGCGACTTAGTTGCGTCTATTATTCTCTGCTACTTGTTTCTTATTCAAAACACAAAGTATTGCATATGCGTAAACAAGTACCCCGTATTAAGTCTTGGCCTCATCAATAAGTAGCCTATATGATTATTTGGGTTATAAAAAAAATTATATTTGGCTTAGTAAAGTTCCTGCTTCTAGTTGCAGCACTAACCAAATGTTTCTCACCGAAATACCCTTTTTTTTTTGTTTGAGAATCCCCCTTCAAAATACCACTGAATAAGTGCTCTTCTATTGACTCAGATTCAAGCAGCTCGTTCTATAACACAAGTGGAAGTTTTTTTCATATATATATCATACATAAGCTATTTGCTGTGTTCTTGCTCAACCAAACAAACAGTAACACCATTGTCAAACTTCTCAAAGCGTTGTCTCTTATTAGTCATGAGCAGTGCAATTGAAAATATAAATCTTCCACCACCGCCACCATTTGTACCTGATTTTGAAATAACACGAAGCAAATATGCCAAATCTCAAGTAAAAATCGAAGCACTCCTGGTTGTATCCTTTGCTGTCATTGCACTCATTGTTGTCTTGGGGTGGCTAAGATCACGGATCAAAAAAGGGTGGCTCAAGACATGCACAACCAAGTTGTTGCTTCCATTGTCGCGAAGCCTGCTCAGCTATGTTCCAGGTCTAATGGATGAGTCGAAATATTCCAACGACTTGTTCCTCCTCTGGATGTCATTCCTCATTTATCTAGGTACGCTAGCCAGTAACTTTAGTTGCTATAGCCTTGGGGACAATGAGGATCGACGGGTCACGCTCTTGGCTGACTACTTAATCCCATGGGGCGCCATAATTCTTTCCATGTATAATCGTCTAGCAGGCCCTCACGTAATGGTGCCTGTTATTGTCATCTTTTGGTTAGTGATTTTGAAGCTAAGGGAAAGGCGGGATGCATTAAACCATGCAACTCGCTCATCCTTTGGTCTCGTAAGGGCCGCCAAAGTTATATACGATTATACGAAGGCGGAGAAAAAGAATGCTTCTCATGATCAGATTGAAGATGAAAGTCAAGTAGTTCAGCTTCCGTCCTACAAGCATCTGCTGGTAGGAGTACGAGAAGCTCGTCTTTTGATTGAGAAATGTTCGGTTGGGAACTCAGATGAAGCTTCAAGATTAGATCCTCCTGTAGTGGGCAGAGGTTTTACACCCTCGAGAGGACTATTAGAAGAATCTAACGAAGAGAACTTGTTTTCCAAGTTTATCACCTGGGACAACATCAACCAGAACAAGGAAGCCCTTGAAAAGATGTCGCCTCCAGGTCAGCACCTCACTGACATTTCTCTCTCGTTTGCAATGTTTTGGTTGCTACTCGCAAAGGTAGCTGGTTATGATGTTTCAACCACAGTTAGCCCTGAACTACTGCAAAATGATAAGGCATTTGATGTCATAGAAATGGAACTTGGCTTTCTTCATGACTATCTCTACACTAACTACTATGCCATCTATGCTAAGGGGCTAAAGAGCAAGCTATACCACTTTGCAATAGTTGTCCTCTTTCTGTGGCTCTCCTTCCCCCTTCTAATAACATACCAGTTTCAAGAGCGTAGCTTAGTATATGTGGTAGTATCTGGTCATGTCCTTGACATTGGGATTACTAGATTTGTCATACTGTCAGTCGTTCTTGTGGAGTTTGCCCAGATTATGTTAGTGTTCACCTCTAAATGGGCAAAAATAGTATACGTATGCACTTATCTCCAAAACCCGAAGAAATGGGAAAGCAAGGGAGGCAAGTTTCTACAGAAGGTTATCAAGAGTGTTCATCGCATAGGTTTCCCCTCTTCTGAAAGAGAAATAGCTCAGTACTCCATCATCGACTCACATGACATATTACCTTGTAGACTATGGATCAAGAGTTGGCTTGATGGTTTTATGGATCTTCCTCAAGTAGGCCAAAAAGGAACCGAGTACACCCCATTGATTCCTTGTCTTAAGGAAACATTCACAAAGTATGTAGAAACAAATGGCCGCAAGCTATCCAATGGCACAACTTCTCTAAGACTTAATGGTGCAGAGAACCTGATTGGGACTTATGTTCGCAAACTAGAGAGCCATAGTCATGTCATCCTAGTTTGGCACATAGCAACCCACTTTTGCCTAATAGTGGATGACGATGCTTATTTGGTGGCGACAAAATTATCCAGGTATTGTGCCTATTTGGTGGCTTTTGCTCCAAAGTTCTTACCAGACAATGACTACATTGCCCAGTGCGCTTACGATGACGCGATCAATGAGCTTTTAGAAGAGCCCAAACCTATAAGATGTGGTGTTCCGGCAAGCGGCGAAACGGCCGATCTTGAGCAAGAATCAAGCAACTCTGACACGACATCCTTTTTGGGGTTAGCTCGACAACTTGCGAGAGAGATCAAGAAAACGCCTAATCCGTCAAAAATACTGTCTGATTTTTGGACAGAGTTGCTGCTGTATCTGGCTCGTTCGAATAGTTTCGAGTCAATTGAGGTACATGCACAGTACCTGTGCGCTGGAGGGGAGTTGATTACTCTGTTATGGGCTTTGTCAAACCATCTAGGATGCATCAGAGAGCCTGACGTCAGACCCAAAAGCCAAACACGTGAAGATGAATAATCAAACCAGTTATACAATTGCAATTAGTAGCATCCGGTGGAGTATCAATTGCAATTATCCTGACTTCCACTGTGACAAGTTTTATGCCTTTTTACTTTAACAAATCATTCGGAACTTATTTCATTCCATCGCTGCACTGGGGTAGATCAATTGTTGTATCTTTTACTAGTTTTGTTCGAACTTCTCAGGAAAACATTTAATGGAGTTTTTTCCATCACAGTTTTTAAATGAAGTTTATCTTTGCTGTAACATCCTTGTTGTTTGTTTTTTCTCATTGGTCAACTTTTTTATATTGAATGTCAGCATGTGCAAAGTCTCTCTGCCTTATTTCAAGCTAAGTAACAATAATCTCTCCACGTTTTTTTGTTTGACATCACTGATCACTCTCTCCCACGTTGATTAAGTTCTCAATCTTATTAAAATAATCTCTCCTTTGTTTCCCAAATTTGTAAACTAAAGTCAAATAGCACCAGCCACCAGCAAGCACATGCTGCACGTTGTCTATTTCTGTGAAGAAAACCCGCCCAACATCCCCGGATCTCATAAGTCAACTGTCAAGACCTTAGACCACCCATAATGAGAGTAACGGAGGCTCATGGCTCATCTCAATCACTTTTCCTTTACTCAGGCGTGGGAGTAATAATTAAGGGAGTAATGCAATGAATTTCAATAGAAAAAGAGGTGATGGTGGTGGTGGTTGTAGAAGAAAAGGGAAGGAGGAGGAGAATAATTCATCCCCAATGGGGGAAATAATTACTCCTTTTGAGAGGGCTTGAATGAATTAGACTCATTTGGGGGTGAATGATGTCCTCCAATCTCTTCCATCAACCACTTGCCCCAACTATCATCTCCCTCTTATTTCTTCTATTTTTCAAACCTATTACCCTAAATAATTCGCCCCTACCAGGCAAGCTAACAGTATTAACAATATGAACTATACTCAATTATTGTATAGTTACCGTCAAGATCGTCTCACATGAAAAGAGAACAAAGTTCTGTTTTCAGCAAACGACATCAACGTAGCTGCTCACCTTTTGTCAATCAAAAGCAGCAAATGGGGGACTCCATCCAGGCGTCCCCCATTTTCTCTATTGTTTAAAGTTTTTATATGAAGTTTTATAAACAAAATGGTTTGAACCCTACTTCTCATAAATGAGACATATTGAGAGGGGTCATTTATCTTACCTCGAACAGTCAAATAACTATACAAAAGGTCATTAATACATGTGTATACCTTCATGCTCTACATTTAGAGTATCATTTTAATATACTTGTTTTTAAAAGTTAAATGAATAATAATACTCACATTTATCAAGAAGGATTAACAACTTTGAATGAAAAAGAATTGGCTTGTTGTTAAGAAGTGAGCCAATTTTTTATTAGAGGGAAGTAGTAGAGAGAGTAGTGGGTGAGCCAACCATGGCTCACCAACACAGGTGGTGTTACATTGTTACATCCTTACTCGTGAGAAAAAGAGGCTCACTCAGATACCGAAGACTCGTGCCCGCGGGACTTCCTTCTTCATTTAGGCTTGGCCTATGTTGACTCCTGGCTAATAAGCCACTTTGCTTAGGTCTTTCGAGTATAGATGGTCTATTGACTTTCGTTAACCAGTGGGTCCTCTCCAACAAATTTCCCTTCGGCAGTGTAGGCGAGATGCCTTTGGGTTTGATGGTGCACCAACCCTTCATGTTTGATCCTTACCCTAATAAGTGTTTGGTAACTTGGTGGCGGTACTTTTGAGGGGGGAAATCTCAGGATTGTAAGTGCTTGTGCCTAGAAGGTCGTAGGTGATCTTCTTCTCTCTAGGGCGGTGGGAACTACATGCTTATCTCAGAGTTTGGAGTAGAGAGCGCTTCTCTTGGCCAAATTCCTTCACTTGTCTTCCAGTGGGTTTTATACCTTCACCAGGAGCCAACAGGAGCCATCACAATGGTGGAAGATGAATTCAATACATTTATAAAAACTCAAGTATCTTTGTTTCAAAAGGTTTATTTGCTTATGAAGTTTACTTTCAATACATCTATATATGAAGTGAATAAATGTCACATCTTGATAAAATAAGTGTCATGAGATGTTTATAATTGAGGGGACCCATCTACCTACAGTAAATTGATTTTAGGTTGGAATCTTCCTAGTCGTGTTGACATCTCAGGGCCCATTTAACACAAAACTTAACAAAATACCAATTTGCCGCATCTTTTCTTAAATAAAATACTAGTTTGGCTATAACTATATACTTAAAAATACCTATATGGCCATTCAAGGCCCATAAAAGTATTAACTCATAGCGCCAGGAATTCTCATCACTAGTTTCTCTTCCACCATGGTGTAAAAATCCACAATTTTTCTGAGTGAAATGTTTCTCAAACTTGCATTTTATCAATTTAACCAGAATTTGCAGTAACCGAATGAAACAAATACTTGAAGTCTCTCATTTACATCCAACTATCCAAGGCTTCCCTTGCCCCTTTCAAATATGACCTATGGATACGTAGTTAATAGGCTTCATAAAACGGCAATAATAAACCCTAACATTACGTTTTCACTATGAGGGCCAGAGGGGGAGTTTCTGACAGTATTAGATTTAAAACCGATGTAGATAATGTATGTGCACAAAAAACAACTATCATGAGAAGAGGAAGTGGCAACTCAGCACCTTGGCAGGAAGTGGCAACTCAGCACCTTGGTAGGGACTGCTAATTACAGTTATAAAAAATCCAACATTAATATACCATGTACTAGTTGCTTGATTGCTCACATTTGCCTTACGCTTTCAATATTTCTTGCCAAAGTGAAAGATTAAGACCCTAGGATTATTAGTGTATCTGAATGAGCAAAGTCTCAAATCTTGGGATATGGTGTTAGGAAATAACTTTATGGCTCATGGAGATAGTCCATTGTCATCAACTGAAAACCCCACGCCCTTTTCAGAACCAGTGACAAAGAACTAATGACACATCCTAAGCGACTACGGCCAAATTGTCGTTCAATGTGACGCAAGAATGTGACCTGGAAACAGGCTTAGTAAGACATACACTGTTGCATAAATTTTATGTGGGTACTTAGTAGTCGTACAATAACAAAAGCCATTTCCTAAAGGCGACGCATACTCAGAAGTCAGAACTTAGAGTTAGAGGAAATCTTCTGATGCTGTTTTGAAGAATAGTTCAGTAGTATTTCCTTGTACTTTTATACTGTGTGATAGTTTAGGAGTGTCCTATATATACTTAAATAATTTGTGAACATATTGTGATGGAGAGATTAAATTGCTAAAGAAAATATGTTATCAGATGTCGGCCACCAATTAACATGTGGGCCCACCAATTGCCAAAATCTCTTTCTCCCTCCCTCCCTTCCTCCCTAGCCTCCACCTCTCCCAACCAATGTCTGCCTCCACCCCCCTCTCACTCTCACTCTCTCTCCCTCTCACGCGCACACACACACAAACTAACTATATGCCATGAACATTGTTTGTGCGCCTGAGCTACCCATATCATTTTTTTTTCCACTGTCAGTTTCTACTGTGGTCCTTCTGATGACATCCTACCAAAAAAGGATGTAACAGATTTCACTAGTTTCGAAGTCTAAAGCAGCAAAAAGAACTGACAAGACCTCAACAGCAAAGGAGGAGACGGCTTAAGAAGATAAACAACACAACAATAACACGCGAAAACATGCATTACATTTAGCTTGTGATCAAATATAGCTTACCGCATGAAGTAGGAAAGTAGCAGACGATTGAATCACAAGCATTTCAAGCTCTTCCACAGCATCCTCATGGCTAATTTCATCCTCTGATACGTTGTTGTATTCTCAGTTTCCTCACCTACTAATTAGAACATACAGCTTTTGACAATTAGCTGATATCACTTGCAGTTCAAAAAGACTAGTGGAGCCCCAGCAAAAACCTTAAAAGTTGAAACCAACTATCAATATCTACACATCCATCAAAGGTCAGAATAGTTAACTACTTCCTCCATCATAAGGAACATCTTATTATGTCTATTTCTAATCTTATCTTGGATTTCTTGCAACTGCATCTATAGGAAATCCTTAACCATCTCTGGTCCTTCTATAATGCAAAAGTAGCTACATGGCAATGTACAGGCTACAGATCCACAAGTTATAATACGAGGGACCCTAGACAAACAAGTTACTATCAAAACTTAAACTCAAATATTTCAATTTGAACGTATTTAGAAGGGAAAAAGATTTAAATAATGAAGCACCATATTCAACAATGGGTCACACAATTCATTAGAAATGCAAATCAGATAACAAAAAGAGACTATAAGCTTAGCCACATCACCTCCACCTTACAACAAGTTCCATTTCCCACAAATGACTTAGTGGCAACAACCACCAACTGAAGTGTCAATCAAATGCGGTTCATTAAAATTCCGATAACTTAACTCATCAAACATGAAGGTAACATGAAAGGCCCAAATCAACAGCAAAAAAACGGTATATAGTAGCTATTGGAATAATATGGAATTTTCTAGATAGGTCTAGAGAGTTTGAGATCATAATAATTCTCTATAATGTAGTTTAGAAATATGTTAGCTAATTGTGTATGTTAAATATCTAATGTTTTCTAGAATACTCCATTGTGACTACAAAAATGATGTAGTGTTGTAACATGTACTTGATTTGGCTAGAGTTGGCTAAAATAGCTACGATGAAAATGAGAGTTTGAGTTGGCCAAAATACAATGTCCCATTTGATAAGTTTAGCCCCACCACACTTCCGCCACTTCAAAAAATAATAGTAGGAGCATAATTAAAGGTAATTACAACAACAACAACAAACGAGTGTAAATCCCCATCCAATGGGGGTACTCGAGCAAGGATGTACGTAACCATACCCTTGTTTAAGAAAACGGAGAGGTTGTTTCTGAAATTGACTAATTGCTTCATTGAAGTATTGACTTCCAATAACCCACCAAAAATAAGAAGTATTGGAAGGTTTTCATAGCCATTTTGCTGTAGTCCATAATCACCTAAAGCTGAAAGATGGAGATAACTCTTTTAACCTTTGAAGAGAGAAAGAGCAGGGCTCTACATAGATAAGATATTGTCACTTATATGAGTACCTAAATAGTGTTTTGCGCAGGAATTTTAAGACATTACCCCAAATGGGTAGTTATTCACTAGAATGGGGTAAAGCTTCGAACATATCCGAGCTTCAATTAGTAAGATTATTAGTTATTGTTAATTTATAAATAATTTTATTAAGCTTCGAACAATTACTACTTCAATACAATTGGTCAATCTCGGAAACAACCTCTCTGTTTTCTTAAACAGTGGTAAGGTTGCGTACATCCTGACCCGAGTACCGTACCCCATTGAATGGGGATTCTCGGTTGTTGTTGTTGTAGATATGGGCATATACCACAATTTTCAGCCTTTTAAGGAATAAAACTTTGCTTAAGATGGCTAAAAATAAAAAGGGACAGTTCAATATGTCTTTAATCAAATTTGTAAAGAAAAAAGAACAGAATAACCCAACAATTAATTCAAGTTATAATCACTGAAATTTGAGAAAAACATTAAACATAACATGGGAAAAATTAACTCGACACGTCTATAATCACAAAGATCACCGTTTAAAATAAAGAGAAAGGATATTAATTGATGACCCACTAACTTAATCAAAATTGAGAAATATAAAAAAGAGCAGAGGGTATGAGAGAAAGAGCAAACCTTGATGAAGAAGGGTCCCTTGAGGAAGAAGAGGAAGAAGAGAAGCAGCAGGTTGATGATTGGGGGAGCTTAGACAAGTGTGGATGGAGAGAGAATGGAGTGGAGGCTTTGGCTTTCAATGGTGAGTAGAAGGAGAATGAGCGTTAAGGTTAGGGAGTTCCAAACTGCCTGACTTTTATACTACTTTTATAACAACCCAAATTACTAAATACAACAACCCTTTTAAAACTTTTACAAAATGGGACAAGTTTAACATTTTCCTCCCTTTTTGTCTCTCTCTAACTCATGTGGGAAACCAAGAATTTCTCTCTCTCTCCTACATAAACCCAAAACCCCTTAAACCCCTTTCTCTCACTTCAACTTTTTTGTGAAATACAACAAAAAATTGCATTCTCCTCCAACTTTCTCATAATCTTAACCAATTAATGTCAACTAATTGTACAACAAGTTTTTCCGACATTAACTTAACCGAAGACGATTATTGGGAGGTAAGATTTACCCCCACCCTCCATCGCCCCTCACCCCGCCGGCCACCCCCCTTTCCCCCGACACGGAGTCGAACATGAACTCTCAACCTAGCAAGTCTCGACTGGAGGGTCAAGACTTCACTTGAAAACGAAGTCTCGACTGCCATCCAGTCCAGACTTCACCTTATACTTTTGGCAAACCACAAACATCCATCAAACCACAAACAACATCAGCTTCAGATGAATGAGTAACATGTCAATTCCCATTTCTCATGCTATCAATCTCTCTTGGTCACGCAACATATACTCACTTAGCTAAGTTCACAATCATCCTTACCTACTGACTTCACCAAAACAGAGAACAAGATAGACACCCATAGCTCAGTAACATCAGAATTCGTATACACAGGCACACTTGTAATTTACAACAAGATCATCAAAACCCACATCCCAAATTCATCAAATTAAGAAACAAAATGTTACTCTGACACATCGCGAGATTGCATTTAGTAGTTATGTTTCTATTTCATTTGGTCGATTTTTAATTAAATTCTATCCTACTCAGTAAACAACTACACACTATGGGGCTATTGTACTGCGTTTAAGATTGAGTTTGATTTTTGAAGTGCTATGAGACTGCTTTTTCCGGCACTTTTATCTTTCCTAGTTGTTTGGAAAAATAGGGCTACACCACTTTTACTGACCGCTGGTATAGAGGAGCTATAAAACAAACGCACTGCACAGTTTTTAAAAATTAAGGGCTTCTATGATTTTACATGGGAAGTAAATTCCCATGGGAATCATCATTTCCTATGAACTAGAAATGCCTAGGAACTAAGAGCGATTAATCAAGTCCGAAACGAGTTTTCC
This sequence comes from Pharnaceum exiguum, assembly GCA_900322385.1. Lineage (NCBI taxonomy): Eukaryota > Viridiplantae > Streptophyta > Magnoliopsida > Caryophyllales > Molluginaceae > Pharnaceum > Pharnaceum exiguum. Next base: position 40,691 of record ONZK01002703.1, on the reverse strand, counting down.
AACAAGCCTTAGAAGGAGCTCTAGCAACTCTTACGAAAAATTTCAACAAGGAGTTACATTTACGTACCATCAATGCTAATATTGGCATGCTTCGTGCGATTAAAGAGGGGGGAAGACATTCGATGGACTAATTTCTTAGACGTATTACCACATCCTCAAGGATTAGGCCCCCTTTTGACGAGTCATTGGAATCTTTATGCGCAAAACCCCGACTCAAGCAGTCATTTATTTGGAACCTCGCAAGGGGCCGGAACTGCCATCCTAACCCTTCTGGGCCGATTCCATCCACAAACGCAACGTTGAAAATATGTATGCATGCGCTCAGTGTGTTTGCAGTTTTCTCGTCTAACTCCTGAAATAAAAAAAGAATGCGCTCTTCGAGTACTTCAAGCTCAAAAAATAGGCCCAATTTCAGTGTGTTTGCAGTTTTCTCGTCTAACTCCTGAAATAAAAAAAAAGAATGCGCTCTTCGATCACTTCAAGCTCAAAAAATAGGCCCAATTTGTTTGGTTAGTGACATGGGAAACAAGTTCATGGGAAATGAGATAGGAACTTTCACACGTAAGGGGACCTTGGTGAGGGACTTCCCATGTTATGTGGGAATTTTCACTTCCCCCCTATGTACTTCATCCAACCAAACAACACTGAAATTTGTAATTCCCAAGAAACACAACTTCCTACGTGTGCAAGATATCATCCAAACAAGCTCTCAATTGTCCTTTTGTATCTAGCGTGTAAAAAATTACGGATGATAATTGCTCATTGATATATGTGTATTAATATTTCACAATCTTCTTATCATATTCCGAGTTGAGGTGATAAATAATATTCTTCCCGTTTCTAATTTTTAGCAAGATTTTGGTGACAAATTTACACATGTTCACTTTGTTAAAGTATGTGCACAATCTCTCTCTGGGGTTATTAGGTTTGACTAGTAATTAACAATTTTATTGTACAATATAGTCTAAAATAGTAAAAATGGTGTTGGTAACAACATTTCTGCATTTGGTGAACAATATTTTGACCTCTAAACTATTTTTCACTAAACATTACAATTAGCAGTTTAATCGGTTAAAACTACTCTTACAACTACAAAACGCTAATAACCGCTCTTACTAACTAGTCTTTGCTAAACAAGGGAAAGAACTTCTCTTACCCTCCGAGTCAATGACATATCTAATTTTCTCTCTATCTCTTTCTAGAATTTAAGAAGGGTAGTTTGTTGATTTTAGTGAGAGAAGGCATATTTACACTAGCGGATTTCCGACCCACCGGGTCACTCTATAGCATTGTCCCTAAACAAGGCCTTAATAATACAATAAAGGTAACTTGTGGTATTGATGAAAAAATGGTTTTCTTTGGTCTTTGAGTCATTTGGGAATGAGGAAAATCTTTGTGAAATGGAGGAGATTGCTAGGGTAACCCGATGGGTCTCTAACCCGGTAGTACAACTTAGCCTTCTTTTTCTTAAATCAACAAACTAGCCTTATTAAATTTATGAGAGAGGTAGGCACAAAAAATAGTGGGTCAGCCACCCGGAGGGTTACCCAAGTTTTTTTCCTGAAATGGAAGTAGTAGTTCAAGGTCCAAGAAAATAAAAGAAGATACTTTTGTCAAAGATAAATAATGTAGAGGGATTGGAGAACTTTTTTTTTCTCTTTTGAAAACAAAGAGAACGATACCTTTTTTATTGATGTAAAAAATAGAACTAGACTTTTATGTGGCAAATTATACCGTACACCGAGTGTACCTTACTCCGTACACCCTCTTTTGTAAGTAGATCTAATTATCTAGATAATTAAATAATGGGCATTTATCATTTTTTGAAGAAATGGACCTAAAATGAGAGAGAAAACAAAGTAGATAATTAAATATTGGGCCTTTATGATTTTTTTAGGAATTGGACCTAAAATAAGAGAGAAAACAAAGTGGGTGTACGGAGCATGGAGATATTCCATTGGACCTTAAAAAATAATTCCGACTCAATATCCACTTTCAAACTATTTCTCAAACTACCTTCAACATTCCATTTTTAAATTTGTGATCATTGAATTTGCACTTGTAATAGTTGACTAAAATGCAACAATGTATTGCAACGACTTTGCAAAGGTGTTGCCAAAAAAAAGTCTTTTGCAACGAAAAAAATTGTCGATGCCAAAAATCGCTGCGATAAATAGGTTATTTAGTAGTGCTGCACAATCAATTACACCATGAAATTGCATTCGCACACTTTGTTTTTATCATCAAAACAATGAGGGAACAACATGGTTCAACACCCTGGTTGATGGACGCTTTGATATGGGCAAGACTATTAGGCTTGAAGAAAGTTGCTTCTGAGACAGACTATCAAAATTGCTTCTGCCTGAGCCAATATGCCAACAGATTGTACGTTTCACTTTGATGTGTCTTATGTTATTAGTTGTAACTTATAACAGGGCTGTTTATGTGAATCGTGACTGCATAAGCGTTGCAACATTGTGATTCCACTGTAGATTGTACTACTATTACAATTGAACCTTTCATGAAATTGAATAGATGATACACTTCTACTATACGAAAGCAAGGTCATGCTAGAAGATCGAGTACTACTCAGCAACAAAATACAAGGGTTCTTCATTTCAGAAATAATGTCAAATGATAGACGCCAGGGCATTGGTGGCGACGGCGCGGGTGTAATTTGTAATGTAATTGAAGGTCGCTTTAGGAGCAGAAAGCCGCATAGGGTTGTTCTCTATAGGAGTGAACTCCTTGGCGTCAACGTCCAACCAAATACGATGCTTTGTTTCAGTCTGCCAAATCAATATCTTGTACTTGACTAGCAAGTAAAAGGACATGTGGAAGTAGGCACTGTGGTTTCTTAACTTGTCTCCGCCCTCTTCCCACAGGAAACTTTCAGCTTTAAGGGTCTGGTTCATGTTGTAAGGCATACTCTTTCTGATGTTTTGATACGTATCCATTCGGGTGAAGATCAGAAACAAGTAATTGTAGCTTCCGTTGTAGTAATATGCTTCAATCCACCCGCCTAAATGGGTTATCCCGCGAAAGAGGTTGGGGTTGTAGACCTCGATGTCGATTTGCAGCTCTGTCTCGTTCTGGGTGGAGTTGGGCACCACATCAAATCGTTCCAGGGTCACCCGAGGATCGTCTACCCAAAGAAGGAACCATACAACAGGAACTGAAAGAATGATCACCACAACACTCTTTAGACAACACCAGAAACCACAACCAGTGCCCTTAGATTTCCTACCACTACCCTTCCGTATCGGCGACATATTTTTTTTCGATGACTGTGAGGGAGTTCAAGTATGTTTTAAGTAACTTTTCGTTTTCTTTAGATGTTGGACACTAGTACTGTTATAAGCCTCTTAGGGGCAAGGCTAGTTTTAAGGCCATAAGTGGGTGAATGAGAACGAAAATTGATGTATGTAACCAATGCCAACTAGTATACATAACTAATCAGAATTCGATCAACTGGGAGTAGCTTAAGTTTTTTTTAAAAAAATAATCGGTCTTAGTTTAAACTTAAAGATTTCGGTGACTTGTTCTAGCAAATATAGGTCACACCTAAATGCACCAAATCCATACGTTAGAAAACAAAATAAAAAAGATTAAATAAGACATGTGCAACAAAAAAACAATGACTGTCAATTGATCTCACGTCGGCTTTAAAAATATCAGGTTTTGAACCTCATCTCCTGCATTCTGAAAGGCCACTACTAGAGTTTGCCTTCAGACCATATTTTCTTTGATTCCACATTGTCTCTATACTTTCTACTATATTCAATTACGTTAATTACAAATTGTTTTGAAGAGCAAGTACGTAATGTATAGGACTAGGACCCTGTATTGCTGGTGCATTGAGTGTGGCTTATCTGACGGGCAGAGAAAATCGAACAGATTTGACAAATGCTCACTGTCAACTGCAAAGATCATAGCGTCAACAATCCTGTTGAGTCTCACCGTCTGGATTTTCCTTAGAGTGACAGAGCCATCGTGCTTCATCATCAAATTCAATCTAAAAGCTTTCAAGGAACCTGAGAGCAACCTGATCGACCTGGAGATGGTCCTCTTCAACCCAGACTTGTACAAAGGCATAGACTACGATGCCGTATATGTGAGGATGGCGTATGATTTCTGCTCTGATTGCAGGGCAGCTGTGCCATTTGACTACTTATCACTCTACCAGCCTCCCGGAACCAGTAAGCGGCTTGTACACCACTCCTTGAACTTTACTCTCAATTCTGGTCCATGGAAATCGGAGTTGGGGAACCTCACGAAAGGAGACAGTTCTTTAAGAGTTGTAATATTCCTGGTATATCGGTACAAGATGCTCTCTTGGAAATCTAAGTCACATCAGACAATTAAGGCTGCAGACGTCTACTTCAACTTTTTAGGCGACGCCTTCATCCCCAAGCCTAGTGGCCTTCCTCTCTTGTGACCTACAAAAGTAGACGACTAAGCTAGACGGGTGCTATGCTGAATGAGTGGATGTTTGCCCCTAGATACCCTTGTATTAGCATGTACACTTTTAATATGGTTGGGAGTAGGTTCGAATGAAAATTTTTCGGCCTACTTCAACCAAACTTTAAGTTACTTCTTCAGTTCTTCACTTCTGCGTGTAATTTGTCTTTGATTTATAGAATCCATACATAGCTTTTGGTGTTGAACCAGTTACTAATGTACATGTCTTCGTGTTTAGTTCTGATAATCCAATTAGCCTCGTTTCCTGAGTGTTTCAATCATCCAACATAGCGTTCCTGAATCCCAAGAGAAATCATGCACCTTCTCTTGAGGTTTTAGTTAGAACTGTGACTACTATTAGTTAGAACCTTATGGTATTAGTGACAATTTCAATGTCATTAGTCATTCGGTAGAAGCTTACACAAGGTACAGCCTATTATTGAGCCTATTAAAGTAGTTGTTATTTTGGCATGACCGGCCAAAGTAGCCATTTTCGCCTTCTCTTAATAATATTCCTTTCTATACTAAACGCGTACTCACTCAGACTACACGGCCCTGTGGAAAGCAACCGTTAGCCTTCTTTTGGTTCAACAGCATTGCTGCTCGCTAAAAACAACATGACGGTATACTCTTGGTGACTAAACAGGACAGGTTCATATGCTCAATCCTTGCTAGATTCCAGCCAGTTTATTTTGATACAACAACTTGTTCGACTTCTTTCAGTCTTTATGTATGCTAGTTTAATAACTAGACCAACTTGTGACGTCGATTTCTTTGAGTGCTTAACAATTCAACCAACTTCTTTCGATTTCTTTCAGTCTTTGTGTATGCTCAATTCTGCAATTTGCAAACCAACTCGTGACATTGATTTCTCCAGTCTTTGTAAATATGAAGTTGGTTCATGATTATATCAACTACTCAACTACTCCGGCTGTTGTAGACTACCTTAATTAGTACCCACTTGTAAAATTGAAAGCTTTCAATTCCATATATTACATAATTAAGAAGAGACAATTGCTTAAGTGGAGTAGGGTACGATTCTTATCGGCTCCAGTTCGTCCCTCTACACCAAAAAAAAAAAACATAATTGAAGTAAGGCTTAGTTACTCGTTCATTTCAGCTGCTTCGGAGCCAAATCGAACTAGTTATAGGTGAAGTGAACAAATTAGAGCTTCCGCCCATTGTCGAAGCATTCAAGTGAAATGAACAACCCAATGGAGTAGAGTTAAACTAAGTGGGACTGGGAGTGACGATCAAGCCGAATAAACTGGAACTTATGTTGTATGCTAACTCGATCACCCATATAGTAATTGACCAATAGTCTTTTTTATCTTCTAATTGCACAAACAAAGTCTTCGCCTCATCAGTCATCAATAAGTCCTTGAATATATATATTTCGGCATGCAACTGAAATTCCAGCTGAATGGCCTCTCATAGTCTCATTGCAGCAGCTGCACTACAAAATGTCCAATAAACCACCTTATTCGGATTCTATTTTAGCCCGTTTTATCGCGCATGTCGAAGATATTTAATGTTATATTTTTTTAGCCTTTGATATCCGGCAAGTCTTTGACATATACATATACATAAGTGCTTTGCCGTCTTCTTGAGCACCTATACTTGAGCATCATTGTCAAATTGTTAACTGGATAGTAGCCATGAGCAGTGCGCTTGAGGCTATAGGTCTTCCACCACCACCACCATTTGTCCCCGAGTTTGAAAAAACACGAAACAAATATGCAAAATCCCAAATAAAAATCGAAGCTCTTCTTGTTGTATCTTTTACTGTGATTGTACTCATAGTTCTGTTGGGGTGGCTGAGATCGCGGGTCAAAAAAGGTTGGCTCAAAATATGCACAACCAAGTTATTACTTCCCTTGTCACGCAGCCTGCTTACTTATGTTCCAGGTCTAATGGATGAATCAAAGTATTCCAACGATTTGTTTGCGCTCTGGATGTCATTCCTTATCTTTTTAGGGGCACTAGCCAGCAATTTTAATTGCTACAGCTTAGGTGACAATGAGGATCGACGGGTGACACTTTTGGCTGACTATTTAATCCCATGGGGCGCCATCGGTCTTTCTCTGTATAATCGTCTGGCAGGCCCCCAAGTAATGGTGCCTGTTGTTGTCATCTTTTGGCTAGTGATTCTCAAGCTCAGGGAAAGGCGGGACGCATTAAATCATGCCACTCGATCATCCCTTGGTCTGGTCAGATCCACAAAAGTCATATATGATTTTATGAAGGCGCAGCAAAAGAATAATCATTCTGATGTTGAAGATAGTAGTCAAGTACAGCTTCCACCCTACAAGCATTTGCTGGTAGGAGTACGAGAAGCTCGTTCTTTGATGGAGAATTACTCGGGCGAAGAACTAGATAAAGGTTCACGATTAGATCCTCTTGCAGTGGGCACAGGGTCTACACCTTGGAGAGGCCTGTTGGCAGAATCTGATGAGGAGTACTTGTCCAAGTTTATTACTTGGGACAACATCAACAGGAACAAGGAAGCACTGGAAAGGATGTCACCTCCAGGTGAGAACCTCACCGACATTTCCCTCTCCTTCGCACTATTTTGGCTGCTGCTCGCAAAAGTAGCTGGTTATAATGTTGTCACCTCAGTCTGCCCTGACCTACTTCTGCTTCATGAAAGAGCTTTTGATGTGATAGAGATGGAACTCGGCTTTCTTCATGACTATCTGTACACCAACTACTATGCCATTTACGCTAGAGGGCTAAAGAGCAAGTTTCGTCATTTAGCACTAGTCATCCTTTTCCTGTGGCTCGCCTTCCCCCTTTTAACAAAATACCGCCCTCAAGAACACAGCTTAGTATACGTGGTAGTATCTGGTCATGTACTTGATGTTGGGATTACCAGGTTTGTCATACTCGCAGTCGTTCTCGTAGAGTTTGCTCAGATTATCTTAGTGTTCACCTCCAAATGGGCAAAAGTTGTTTGCGTATGCACTTATCTCGGAAATGGGGATAAATGGGAGAAAATGGGAGGCAAGTTTCTAGAAAAGTTTAACAAGTGTGTTCGTCCCATACCTTTCTTCTCCTCTGCAAGAGAAATAGCTCAATACTCCATCATCGAGTCTTACGACCTTATGCCTTGTAGAACGTGGATCAAGAGTTGGCTTGATGGTTTTATGGATCTTCCTAAACTAGGGCAGAAAGGAATTAACTACACCCCATTGAGTCTTAGTCTGAAGGAAGCTTTCACCAAATATGTAAAAAGAAATGGCCGCAAACTATCCAATGGCACTACTTCTCTGAGAGTTAATTATGCAGAGAACCTGGTTGATAGATATATTTGCAACCTGGAGAGCCACAGTCATGTCATTTTAGTTTGGCACATAGCAACCCACTTTTGTCAAATGGATTCTGGAAACGTGGGTGAGAATCATCATTCATTTGTGGCAACAACTTTATCCAAGTACTGTGCCTATTTGGTGGCTTTTGCTCCAAAGTTCTTACCGGACAATGACTACATTGTCCAATGCGCCTTTGATGACGCGATCGAGGAGCTTTTAGCGGAGCAAACACCGATTGAATGTGGATTGGCAAGCTACGAATTGGCTGATCTTGAGGGAGAATCAAGCAACTCTCGTACTACATCCATTTTGGAGTTAGCTCGGCACCTTGCCAGAGAGATCAAGAGAACACCTGACCCGTTCAAATTACTGTCAGATTTTTGGACAGAGTTGCTACTGTATTTGGCTCGTTCGAATAATTTTGAGACAATCGAGGTACATGCAGAATACCTGTGCGCTGGAGGGGAGTTGATTACTCTATTATGGGCTTTATCAAACCATCTAGGTTGCTACAGAGAGCATGACGTTAGACCAATAAACCAAACGCGCGAGGATGAATGATCAAAACCAATCATATATAGTTGCCACTTTTAGTAGCTAAAGCTTCATCGCTCTGGAGTAAGGTGAGTACAGAGTACTGGAATCACGGATGCGCTGTATCAAAATTTCAATTATACACAGATATTAAGCTTTTTGTTCAATTTACCTCTGTACTATCGCTGCACTCTATGTACTATATTTCGTTGTTGTTTTGCAGAATGTCCATTGTATCAGCAGTATTGAAACATATATATGTATTCTGTTTGCATTCCTAGTTTCAAGTAAGGTTTGTAATGAGGTTGCCAGTGTATTAAAAGAAATGCTAATTCTGTTCAACAAATTGCAGAAGTTATCCTTTATTCAACCGTTGCTCAGTGAAAAATACATTGACATAGATAGAAGAAGTCCCACCTTCCGACCATAAAACGAAAGCACTCAAAACTGTAAACGAGTGAAACAGGATTGGTTTCACCTTTGCATAACACTGGTACCTCAAACAGGTAAAATCGTTCCAGATTTACAGGTTAATGCAAGGGACTCGGAAAAATTGTGATATTGCACACTGATTCCGCCTCTACAGACAAAGTATTTGCTGTATCTTGTTTTAAAAAGCAATTTTGCACGATATAAGATGCAACTGTGATGTGTCACTGTGTTTATGCGTTTATGTGGTGTGGATCTCATTTGGTCCTCGCTAACTGATCCCAAGCGAATTCTGGGCTAAGGTTTTGGAGAAGAAGAAGACAGGATGTAACTGGAAAAAGTATGCATTATTTCTTCTAAAGGAGATAATGTTGTCCGCTTTATATATGAGCTAAGAGGAATTCTGCTGCGCCTCTAAGTAGCATGTATCACTTACTCTCAACTAAATAAACAGACTAATATTTTCTTTCTTGAATTTCTATGCACTCCACGCAAGCATATCAGGTGCATTACATACTTACAATCCAAGTAAAGAGAGGTCTACTGACCTTTGATGTGTTTTAGAGTCTGGCAATTTCAGCAGATTTCCTGAGAGCAGCAAGGAGGCTTTTCATGATTCTAGGTTCACCAGGAGGTACCTTATCTTTCTTGGTTCCCTTTCTGGTGGCTCTGAACATTGGAGGCTCACTGGAACCATTGTTTCCTGGAATCACTTGACAGTCTATGTACGCAAAAACGTCTGCTTTTCCGTCGTCTATGTTGACAAAGCCCAACCTTACGCCACCTTTTATTTTGTCTACCTAAACCAAAGCGTATGCATCAAATTTAATTTTCATACTAGTAGAACGCCTGAGTGCGGGAAAAACTGATTCTATCCAACAGGGGGAGGGGGGACGGAACTAATATGCATGTACAAGTACAACTATGAGTGTAATTTGAAATTAGTTTGAAGTTCTGTTTCAATATCAACAATGAGTCATGTTGAAATTGGATAAAGAACAAGCCAAGAGGGAGGAAAATCAGGAGGCAAAGATATTGTGCAATAGTTGCAAACAGTATCTAAATCCCAAGAGGGATCAGAAACTCAGGTTATTTCAGCAGCAAGTTATAGTAGAGAATCTAGAGATCAAGACTGAGCAGGTTGACGCATATTTGTGACAGTGTCAAGAGGACAAGAGGTAAACGGATATTTTGTTTGCATCTATCTCGATTCTTAAACTAGATTGATGTACTTGGTGCTCACTTTCTCTCATCATAGGAGATGGTACTTAAACTAACTTATTCTTTGGTAATGAAATTCCCATCCAAAAATAAATGAACAGACCATATCTTGACATGTTCAGTTGGCAATTGAGGGGATAAAGTTTGACAAATCAACACAATATAGATAATGTATATACAAAACAACTTACCTTCATTGGAAGAGGAAGTGGCATCTGAGCACCTTGGCAGAGACTGTTAGCCCACTGCAGAATTACAACCAAAATTCCAATAGTTTAGTGTACTAAATAGAGTAGTTGCTTACATTTCCCTAACACATACTCCATACATTATTGCTCTGCCAAAGTGAAAGAAAAGAAAGATACTAGAATGATGCAAGAGTACCTGAAAGAGTAAAGTCTCAAATCTTGGGATATCGGTGTTAGGAGACAACTTCATGGTTCCTAGTGATACTCCCTCCTCATCGTCAACTGAAACGGCACTGCCCTTTTCAGATGACGATTTTACCAGAAGCATAGAGTTTCGGTGACTGAGAACTAAGGAACACATCCTAGGTGATTCAGACCGATTGCCATTCAAGGTGGTGCATGCAAGTGAACTGGAAAGTGGCTTCGCAGTGACATGCTGTGTTGTGGAATTTTTTTGTGGATGGATAAGTTGTCTTGCAATAGCAGAAGCCATTGCCAAATGGCTACGCCTATACACCAAAAGTCCAAAGTGAGAGTTGAGAATAATCTTCTGGTGCTGTTTTGGAGGGAAGTTTAATGGGTTTTTCCTTTACTTTTTGTTCCTGTACTAGTAGGAACAAATTCTGAAGGAGAGATTGAACTACTAACGAAGATAGGATATTTGTCGCCAGCCACCAATGTTATCATGTAGGCCCTCTCTCTCTCTCTCTCACACACACACAAACTATCTGACGTGGGGCTGAGCTGCCCAGAGCATATGCTTCCGTTCTCAACTTCTAATGGGGCATTTTTGATGAGATCCAACCACAAACCAGCTTCCTAATAACACAAGACTTGCAAAATTTCAACATATTTCTGTAGTTTCTAACACTTTAAATAGCAAAAACAAAGGAGGTGGCTTCAGTAGATCGATAACGGTAACCGAAAACTGCAGTAAAACAAATTCCGACAGAAAAAGAAAGAGGAAATTATAGAGGACGTAAACGTGAAACAGACGCATGCTATTCTGAACAACTGAAAATGTTTATGATACACATACAAACCCCTAAATCTTTTATGTGCACCATTATCCTGAAGAAAAGTTGGAGAACTGACCAACTCACTCGTCAGGGGTCCTTTACAAGTTATCCAAAAAATGATAGACATCTGAAGTTGTACAACAGAAGAAGCAAATTAGACACTGAAACGATGATACTTCTTTACAACAGAACATGAAGAGTTCATCTGTACCGCTGAATGGCATTCAGATTTTCTAATACTCTCCTCCTCATTATCAGGTAGAACATTTTTCTAGCTTCGGGAGCAGACTTCTCCAAGCCTCAGCTATGCTGTTGGCCAATTGTGCCTGTCCTTTCGCGAATTCATGGAACGCTAGCCCCATATCTGCAGTTTTTTGTTCTTGAAAGCGACCCATCTCCTCGTTCATTAGTCGAACAATTGTCTCAAATCTTCTAGTTGCTTCCTCGCTATCAGCTAAAATCTGGACAAACAAAATAACTCCCGTAAGGCTCCATAGAAATCCAGGGAAACTCAGAAGGTTTATATATTACAATCATTTACCTCCTTCAGCTCATTTTCAGCGTCACGAAATTTCTCAGATCGCGTCCACTCGAGCTTTTTACTGGAATTTCATGAATGAGTATAGTTAGTGAACAGTAATAAAAGAAACATCGAAAGAGAAGAAGCCCTTCCTATCTAAACTCAGTTACTTGAACAGAAACTATTCAACTAACAACTCGATAAGAAAAATTAGAACATGGAATTCTACCAGAGGAAGAGAATCTAGGCCAAAAATTCGCAAAGCTGACTCGGATGAGAAGAGCTTTAAAAGAAAATGAACAGTCACAACGACAACAGTCCCCAGTCTGAGTGGAATCAGCTAGCAGTGTTCAATCAACGTAAGGGCACAAGCTTCCACACAAACACACAGTCAAACGCATGCACACACAAGCACATATAAACACACCAACACATACGCTACCCACACAAAACCCTCAATAAAGCCCTTATTTT
>ONZK01002703.1:4302-24859 GCA_900322385.1 Pharnaceum exiguum | reverse complement strand
ACCCCTACCCCTACCCCTACCCTACCCAATACCCTACCCTACCCTACCCTACCCTACCCTACCCTACCCTACCCTACTCCCTCCCTCCCTCCCTCCCTCTTCAAAACTACCTCTCCACACAACTGATGCCACCACCACAACACACATCACAAACCTCTCCCTCTACTTTTCCGACACAACCGTCCTGCAAACGACTGTTCCGTCACCAACTGGACAAGACCAAGTCAACAGAGAGACAAAACGAATTCGCCTTGAACTTCTTTGAACCTCCACAAACTGGCAAAAACCAGATTGCTAAATCCCAAAACACGCAATGACTCAGCTGGGTACTATGCCAATTAGGATTTACTTAGCAATATCTGTGTAAAAGTTGTTTTACAAAGAATATCCCAATAGAGCAAGAATACCTTAAAATCCCACGAGTACATTTGGAACTTACGAAAGCAAAAAAAAACATTGAGATGTTTGTATACAACTTATGATACCACGGCAAATAAACATTGAGATGTTTGTATAGGACATAAGAAAGCAAAAAGAGAAAAATATAACAACAACCTAACCTCCTCATCTGCCTGCAGGAAAAGCCTCAAGTCATCACTCTGGCGAAGTTCATGATGTGATGCAATCCTGTTAACGAATATATCCAATCCTTGTCTTCTCATCTCAATGAACTCAGCACTGAACCGAAATTTCTCTGCACAAAAATATGAAATTGTGTTTTTAATGCCGGAAATGCAGTATTAAGAATAGCTTCTATGAGCAAATAGGAGGTACTTAAATGCAGAAAAAGGACACGCTACTGGTTACTTGAACACAAAAGTAGAGACTAATCAATTAAAGGGATTTCTAACAGTCCCTGTTTTAGAAGAAAATCACAACAAAATCCACTACCCCTCAAGAGAAATATAGCCTTAGCCCCTAAACAATTTGGGGCTGGGTAACAAGATTCGTGCCACACACACAACAGTGCGCACACACACACACACGCACTCACATGCACAAAAGCACGCAAACGTGAACCACCACAACCCTCGAACAAAATACTTGTCTTGGGTCATTACTCTCCAATCTCCATCACCTTCAATCTTCAACCATACTCGCATTCAAGCCAACTAGAGCCATATCCCACTTGCCACCTTCTCCAAGTTTGTCGAGGTCTCCCTCTACCTCTCGCCACCTCTTCACTTGCCCAATCCTTCTCACCACAGCATGACAAGACCTTCTCTTTACGTTCCCAAACATGTGTGAAGCAATGTTCGTTCATCATATCAGGAACCGGACCTACTCCAAGTCTCCCCATCCCCTTATCTTCTCATTCCCCACCTTATCTGTTCTTGTATAACCTATCAGTTATCATCCATTGAAGTATACGTATCTCAATCACACATTATCTTAACATGGTTGACTGAAGGCCAGCACATCATTCGATGAAATTGTTCCTTCAATTTAGGGGGTCTATTCCCATCAGATACTCCTTAGTTCCACTTTTATCTTCCAAATTTGTTTATTTGATTACAGTCCCTACTTAGTTTGCCATTATGCCTTCAATCTTTAACCTACTAAACATAAGCCCATGTGCTATGAGCATGAAATTTGGCATGAAATCCAAAGGATAAACTGGACCATACTCGATCTCAACCACTCTATCTAAATTCGTGTGCAAATGGAAAATGGAAGATAACAGTGGGATGGACGGAGGGAGTAATAGACATCCTCAATTTCAACAAACCCGTGTATAACCTATGATAATTGGTTCTCCATCTTTTACAAATTACAACAATGGATTACAATCACTAACATGCAGCTCTCAATGTCGATAATATCTCTAAAGGATAAACTGGACCATACTCAATCTCAACCACTCTATCTAAATTCTTGTGCAAATGGAAAATGGAAGATAACAGTGGGATGGACGGAGGGAGTAATAGACATCCTCCATTTCAACAAACCCGTGTATAACCTATGATAATTGGTTCTCCATCTTTTAAAAATTACAACAATGGATTACAATCACTAACATGCAGCTCTCAATGTCGATAATATCTCTAACATCCTCATGTAGCTGGTCAAAGTGAAGGCAAGGAGAAATACTTATTAATTGTTAAAAAGGCTTCCTAATAAATCAAAGAATATTACAACAGCAGAACAGCCCCCGCCAACTTTAATAATAACCATCCAGATGAATAACAAAAACAAAAGAAAAGTAGAAAAACGAATAAAACTTAAGAGCACCCCTAGTCCCCTACTAATACCGTTACTACCATTGGTAGCACCTCAGTGGGTCAACATGTAGACATCCAAGTAAGACATACCTTCAACCAGTAAGGAAAGCCAGAAATATTACTTCTAGATTCCCAATAATGAAACCAGTCCATTGTATGACTTTTGGACAATAACTGTGAAAGAACTTGTACAGAGCAGAAATATATTTTCCCTAAAAAGAAGCATAAAACATCCAACAGAAGCAGCAATGACCACCACAACAGAAAATAACGAACTAAACATATGCCTAGCATAGCTTTGAGAGTTTCGAATGTTTATAGAAAGACAGAACGAAGAAGAGAAGGGCATTAAAAAAAACAGTTCCTATCAAATTCAAAATTTCATCACCAACACAACATTTTTGGAAGTCCAAATCTGATTTATTAGTCATAGAAGGCACAAGCATGAAATTCATCAATTTATCAAAGCACCAACATGACCTCAACATACAGATGATGCTCACCTACTGCACTTTTCTCTGGCAAAGGTGGTATAAATATGCCTTTGTACCTCTCGAAAAGGCGATCACGTAACCAAACAAAGTCACTATATCTTCGGATGACGATTTTTTCAGGTCCTTGATAATCCGGCAAATTTGTCTGCACCCATACATCAGGATAAAAGACTACTATGTCAAATCTAAGTATTCAGGTGAAAGAAACAAATAGAAAAATGACTTGACCAAAAATAGCACATTATACACCATCCGCAAAACTCATATACTAAACTGCACACATAATCAACTGGAAAGACCGAAAGACATCACAATTTTTTACTCTCTTGGATTCCAATAAAATCAGGAAATTACAAAAGAATCATTTTCTATGTCATTTGAGGTAAGCGCTTTTGAGGTTGGACAAAGAATTGGTTCCAGTGCTGACTGCTGGCATGTCTTAAAATTACTGGGTAAGCGCTTTTGAGGTTGGACAAAGAATTGGCTCCCGTGCTGACTGCTGGCATGTCTTAAAATTACTCCCAGTGCATGGTCGCATAGGCTTAGAGCACCATAACCATTTCCTTATATTCTTTTCCTTCTCCAAAAAGACCAAATCTCAGAAGAGTCGTACAAACAGGACACTTGCATCCAAAAGAACGAGGAGAAGCAAAAAAAATATCACCTTTAAAACAGTACACATCACTCCCCCACCCCCGCACTCTGTCCCACTCAATAATCAAATCATGAGCACTTTAATAGAAACAGAAAAATCAAACACGTAAGGACAATTTCCTCAGTCATCCATACATTACAGTTTAGTGTAGTTTACAATATCAATTGAATATCATCATTAGTTCCTCTTCAATCACCCTCCGGGATGTCAAGTTCTTTTTCGTTTTTACTTACTAGCTGTAGATCATGGCAACCTCAAATCTAGCTTGCCCTTGCAGAAGGTGAGCTGACAATAGAAAAAAGAATACGAAACAATTTGGTGTACTGATCCAACAGGGAGACAGATTTACTACAAGGAACCTCCCCACAACTAAAACCCGCTTTATTTCATTCAATCAATTCCCATAACAAGCCCATACAGAAGAGTATTTGTAGCCAAATACTACATGGGGAAAAGGACACAACTTAATATTCCAATATAACTCAAACGCTACTTCCTCAAACTAATTGAGATAATATTATGAGAAAAAAGAAAAATTATGAGCCCTGAAGTTAGTAAACAAGAAAACCTTTGGTGGCCCTAAATAGACTCGAACTTGGGGCCTCTAGAATAGATCTTATGAATCTTACCAACTGAGCTACCCACTCAGGGTAAATATCATGAAACTTACTATCATACTAAAATAGTGCTTATATTGAATCCTAATATACATTGAAAATATTATGAAAATAGAATAATCTCCAAGCTGAAAAGAAATACTAAATAAATTTTAGCTTTCCTATTTCCTTTTCTAGCCCACTCCGCAATGGATACTTCAATTTAAAGAAGACTAATATGGGTCCTAAACCAGCAAATCAGTGATACCTTGCTTATGGTGTCTACTAGCGTGCCACATACGGGTGTGCGGCATCCCAACAATGGGCCAAAACCAACCCGGTTAACTAATTCTGGCAAACCGAAACTGAGGACCATATAGAAAACATATCTAACCAATCACTAATCAACAACAAAAACCAAGTGTAATCCCCAGTCTAACACTTTAAATAAAGAGGTTGAACGACCCTATGCTTAATGGATTGAAGTATTGATTTCCCATAACTTCACTTAAATCAGAAGCAACGGAAGTTTTATTAACCTTACCCCTAATCCCTAATCAATGGGAGATTTATAACGGAGATCAGGGAAAAAAGAGAAGAAGGTAATATCTCTGTATGCAACTCCCAAACACGCCTAAACGCCCCCACACATAAACCTTGCACACCAGATATAGAAATAAACCCAAATTCTAAATGCGAAATTCAAAGAGCATCGACACTATGCGCTTCATCATCATCATCATCAAATAACGATTCTAATCTATTTATTCCTTTGCCCACCAATTTCAATGTCATCCATTCTTCCATCAGCTCATTTCCAAACATCTCAACAATACCATCTATTTATACAATCCGTAAACAGATACTCTTTCTAAACGCCAACAGAACATTCCAAATACGCAATCTAACAATAAGTTGACACCTTATGCTCACAACTCTTAAATCATCATCCAAAGTAATTTCCAATAGCATTAAAAATACCATTTAATTAATACTAGTAGTATCATCAATAATATTAATAACCCCTAAATATTATTAAAATTAATGCTGGCCCTAAATAAAGTATCCAAAATGATCTCAAATGCAAGGTTCAGAAACTAATAACAATAAATGTAAAATAGTAAATACTCCGTAGCAAAAGAGAGAGAGAGACCTTGGTGATGACGCGATAAGAGATGTAAGACTGGACGCCATTGCCTAATTTGACAGGATCAGTGACAGTGACTGATAGAAATGGGAGAGAAGATTGTTGGTTGTGTGGAGATCTAGGGCTTTGCGCCTGGGTTTGACCTTGAGATTGACCTTGCTGCTGCATTTCTCTCTCTCTCTCTAACAATTGGTTATGATTTTCTTTCGAGTGAACTTGAATTGAAAGTCTGGGGGAAATTGTTTGGTCGGTTGGGGTGGGTTTTCAATTAATTAGTTCGGAAAGGGGGGTTGGCCGGTTGGTTGGGGATCAAAACGTTTTTCACGATGGTGCTACTGGTGGTGGTATGGTTTCTAACTTCTATGGTTTTGGTATGGTTGTCCTGTTATGCAGATGTGTTGTGTAAATCAAGTAATCAACGTCAATTTTTCCTTTTTTTTTTTGTTCCTTTTAATTTTGTAAATGGTTTCAATTACACATTTACACCCCCACAATTCTTCAAGAGGTTTTTTTTTAGATCAATTCTTCAAGAGGTTAATTTTTTTTGTGCAAAAGGGCACTGAGGCCGGTAAGAATCGAGCTCACAACCTTAAAGATTAAAGGTGTGCTATCTACTATTTGAGTAACTCTCTCTTCTTTCAAGAGGTTAATTAGTATAGTATGTCTCGCCATCAAAAAAAAAAGTAGTATGTCTCGAGTCACTCCTAATTCCTTCTCCCATTTCTAAGCTTTTAAAAAAAATTAACCCCATAAATTTATCCGATCCAAAAATGACTCCATCGGAAAATATTGGGTTTCAAACAAGGGAAGTCGATTCAAATCCCCAAAAATACCGAGCTTGACACCCCGGTAAGAAATGGGTGAAACCCGAACGTGACTTGAAATGACCCCGTTAACTTTGGATTCTCTATGTCAAATCATGATGATCATGCAAAATTTTGCTATTTTCATTTACTTTTGTATAAAAAAACAAAATTAAATATTTAAAACCGTTAACATATTAATTAAATTTTGATAAATTTTTAATTGTATTAAATAAAACATAATGTTCAAACATATTGGCTCAACCCAGACTCGTAAGTTTTGGTTCATGAACAAATATATGTCGACCCAACTCGAAACACGAAATAATTGAACCTAAGAAGTATCAGTCCGAAAGCAGCTAGTGCAACAGAGAACTGTATAAATATGTCGTGCGTTGATGCAAGGCTCAAAGCTGCACATCAAACTTCAACATATAAAACACAACTACACAAGGTTCCTTAAATATAAAAGTAGCACTTGGTTTTTCAATCTTCATCATACTTATAAAGTGCAAGGATTGATCCAAGCGCATAGTCAGTTACTTTCAAATCGGTAATACAAGCTTCAGATCAAAGGATCAAACGAGAGATCAAGAGGTCTTGCTACAACAACTTTAATATTTATCTTCTCTTGATCTTATACGAGTATTTTGTTTTGTTATATCTACACTATCATACTATTGTTGATGTGCTCTTTTAATTGGTAGTTGGGATAGATTATTACAGGCCATATAAAGAGATTGACTCTAGTGTATCCAAACACTAAGAAAGTGTTGCAACTATAATCAATCACTAAAAATAAAAGAGTGGTTAAAATCCAAGGGGATAGGCCGCAAGGGACTAGACTTAGGTTTGGCCAAACCAGTATAAATCATTGTATTTTGTCCTATTTTAGCTTCAGCATATTTATTTTCATTATCATTATTTGCATCATTCATTTAATGTTATACAGGCCAACAGTATTTTTGTTCAAAATGGAGTTTTTTTCGTGGAGCATAACATTTTCTATAGAATGTTTAGTATTCATTCATATTTTGTATAGTAATTGTAAATGTATTAAACAACTCTTACGGCTAAATACTAACTGCTCATACTTACATCCAAAAAAACTTTAACAAAATGAGAATCACACATATGCACGTACATGAACAATTACTATACTAAACAGATTTTTTTAGGTGTATAGTAGATCATTGTATTATGTACAACTAGACTTATCAGTTTGGATGAACGGATCGGTTCAATATTTTTGGTTCAGATTAACCCGGCGAGTCAAAAAAATATTATAAAATAATAATTTTGAAAAAAAAACATTAGAATTTGATATAATAGTAATATATTACTTTTTTAGTAAATAAAATATTATATTAGATTTGAACTTTTATATTTTTTCGTTCTTTTTCAGGTTGATCGGAATGGATTTAGATTAACCAAATCCCTGGCCCGAAAAGTTACAGGTTAAACTAATTAAGTCGAACCAAGTCGGGTTTCATAACGAAATCCCTTAAGCAAGACCTCAAATAATCAGATCGATTTTGGGTCTGTCTTAGTTTGACATTTATAGTACAAGTGTACAACCCTTGTGCAATCCACCAAAATCACTCGGTTCTTAGAGGAGGTGTATCAGACTGTGTTCGATTTGGGTTAGGATTGTTGATCGGTCAACGTGGTTAAATTTGGCTTGGGATATTTTGGGGTTTGGTTCTAACCGGGTCTTACCAATTTGGGTTAGATTCAGTTTTGGGTCGGGTCGGTTTTGGTTCAAGTTAAGGTGGGTGCGATACCATTTCAAGTTGTGATATATATTTTTTTTCACTTTTTTTTTTATTCAGACAATGTAAGTTGTTAATCCCCATTCATTTTTTAGAGAGTAAATGTCATAAATATTAAAGATAATTAATCAAGTTTATTTAAATTCAGTTTTGGTTTAAAATGGGGTTGGGCTAACTTGGACTTAACTAATTCAGGTCAAAATTGATTCCAGTCGATTATTTATGGTTTCAAGTTAAATTTTAACAGTCAAACTTGAACATAAAAACAGGATTGATTCGAGTTAGATTATTTGTGGACCTGCCATTTTTGCTACCTCTATCGATTCTCCACGCACACAAACGAAATTAAAAACAAGAAAATTCTTATTAAATCCCCCGAATCTCCCACTTTAAAATCCCATCCAAACAAACAAAACATCCTAATTCATTAATTCCACACCGTGACGCTCCACCAAACCAACACCATTAAATTAAAAATCTTAAATCTTCACACCAAATGACAAAAGATATCCCTCACTTTCCATTTTTCCTTTCCTCACATTAGTCACATGATGACGACTCGCACTTACTTTCCCCTTCCCCCACACTGCGTCTCTCCGCCACGTCTCTCCCTTTTCCCCCCTTATCTATAAATCCAACCCCACTTCCTCCCTTCACTCCACTCTCTCCCCTCCCTTCTTTTAAAAACAAAAAGAAAAAGAAAAAGAAAAATGGATATCTCAATCTCCCCTTCTCGAACCTTCCACCACCGCTTCCTCTCACCCTCCTTCTCCTCTCCCACCACCGACATAAACAACACTACCCACGAGTTCAACGAAGCAGATCTCTTCTTCTCCGACAGCCCAAGCCCAAAAGGGTCAGGGCCCATCTCAGGCGGCCCACTCCACTCTCTCCCCACCCTCGAACGCCGCAAATCATTGGGCCTCCTCGACGCACTTTCCACAACCCGATCATCACTCTCAATCCCAAAGCCACGTACCCACCAAACCCAGAAAGCCCAACAACCCAAGTTTCAAAACTCTGCCCCGGTCAAGATACCGGTGGTGTATCGTCGAAGGGTGAAGGAGGAGAGAGAGAGCGATGATGATTGTTATGAAGACGATGATGATGAGGAGGAAATGATGATGTTGCCTCCGCATGAGATTGTTGATATGAAGATTAAGAAAACGACGTCGTCTGTTCTTGAAGGCTTTGGGAGGACTCTTAAAGGGAGAGATCTTCGTCGCGTGAGGAATGCTGTGTGGAGGCAAACTGGGTTCATGGATTAATTGTTTTTAGTTTAGTTTAGTTAATAATTAATTAATTAAGTATTAGGGTGAATAATGGAAGGACTTGAATTTTTTGTGCAGTGCTTTCATTTTCATTGTAGGAAAAAAAGGAAAAAGATATGTTATTGGGTAGTACTCCGTACTAGTGAGTTTGGGTTGTTGTGGATAGAGAGTATGTTGGAAGAATGGAATATCAGAATATGCTGATATTGCTGATGCATGTTGAGATTTGAGATTACTTTAATGAAATGAACACGCAAATGTTTTTTCTTGCGGTTCTTTTGATGGAAATCGTTGTTTAATCTTTTTTCTCTTTAATTTTTTTGGTGGTGGTAAAGTGGTAAACTGAACTCAACTGGTGATTTGCCGTTTGCGTGTGGAAAAATATAGATAGCGCGTTGTGCTTTGTGCACTTTGTTGCAGGAAAATGTAAGCCTATAATAATGAAAGGATAGTGTACACAATTGCCTTGTTCGGAATTAGCTTATTTTTAATTTGATAATTTCCCATTAGTCAGTCAAATCAAGTTGATTTTTAATTTGATAATTTCCCATTTGCTAATTATGGACGACATTGTAATAATTGTATTCTTTGGAACTGTTCCTGGTCTGAAGAATTAGATATAATTCTTCAAGAGCATCGATTGGGAGCCTGTCTCGAGAGGAGACACTCCTAATTCCTTTTTCATTTCTTACCTTCTAAAAAAAAAATAAAAAAAAAAGTTGGCTCCAAAGTCTATCTCAAAACTCTATGAAAGTGGCCAATTTTGGCTTGATGGACAAAATTACTCTTTTTTGAAAATGGTTTAATATTTTATTTTTTTTTTGAAGGTAAGGAATGAGAAAGGAATTAGGAGTGTCTCCTCTCGAGACAAAAAAAAATGGTTTAATATAATTAGCCGATCAAGTGGATTTAGCCTATTAAAGTTTAAAAGTTGGTTGAACCTTGATTTATTATTTGTCAAATATGGCTTGGCATGAATTCAGCTTGGCTTATGAACACCAGCAAGCTGCTAGTTTAAGTTCTGAAGTTTCAACTTCTGAAAATGGCCAAAGATTTGGCAATGTATGTACCTTCCATTTTCTGTACATGGTTTCTTTCTTCTTCTTCTTTTTTTCCAGCAGTAAATTCTACACGATTTTTAATGGGATATGATATGTTTACCTTGTGGAAATTCAATGCCGATTGCTGTCATGCAACGAAATTTATGGCCCTAATGTCATGATTCTCCCCACTGAGGACATTTTACAGACATTATTGCTTGTGTGACAATGATCGTTGAATTTAACAGGTTTAATGTACTTCTTTCACCCAACCTTTCCACTATCGCATTTGATTTTGATTTTTTTTTTCTTTCACAAAATGATTGTGTTACGTTTGAGATTGGTCCATAAAAGTGTGGTAAGAGATACAGGATGTGGAAATAATGGTTGCATTTGAGATTGAGGTTGGAGTACTTCTTTCCATCTTTCAGCTTTATGTGATTATGTACTATATCAAAATGACAAAGTAAATCTTCCAGCACTTGCAAATACAAGATACGATTCACCGGTGAGTCAAAAACTAGATAATATAGATTATATCATTTTCTCCCTATTATTAAAATATTATTCATATTTCACTCCAAAAAAAATATTATTCATATTAATTTGAGAAAATTTTACAAAAGTATCAAACTTTGTTCAGGTTTTGTACAAAAGTACCAAATTTCTTTTTTTTTGTACAAAGGTACCAAAGTAGTATTTTTCTTTTTAAATCGGTACTTTTTTCGTTTCTAAACATTTTTGGACCATATTGCCCTCGCGTGCATGAGAGAGTGTCTAACCCTTCAATTCTCTCCCTTTTCCCCTCAACTTTCAAGTTATTGCTCACCACCACCACCACCACCATACTCCACTGTCTCACCTCTCTCACACCTTAATAACAATCCTCGGAAGCACCCGATGAGACCGCCCAATTTAAACCCAAACCTTGTGGGTCAAAGCCCAATCATTCCTCCCAATAACAACACCCCACCAACAGCAATGCCAATCGTGGTGGGTGAGTGAGAGAGTGGTCGATCGGGTGAGGGGTTCCGACGATTGACATTGTGGTTGGTTGGTGGGTGGGTGGGTGGGAGGTGAGAGAGTGAGTGTGGTGGTGGTGGGAAGAGAAGGGGAAAAACCCTTACACACGTGAAGGGCTGAGGGTAATTTCGTCCAAAAATGTTTGAAAATCAAAAAAGTACCGATTTAATAAGAAAAGTCACCACTTTGGTACCTTTGTACAAAAAAAAAGAAGTTTGGTACTTTTGTACAAAACCTGAACAAAGTTTGGTAATTTTATAAAATTTTCTCTATTAATTTTTAGAAAGAGATAGAGAAAAATGTGTGGATCATTAATTTAATGGGTTATAGAAGTTTTTTTCAAGCACGAAGACAAATGGATATTGGTAATTCATAAGCGGCAAACATAACAAATTGTGATGTCTGCTGCCATTGTAAAGCTATTGGTTGAATTTGGGATTGCTTTCAAGTGTTATAACATTGTACTCAATTCAAGCTTGGGAAATTGTTGACAATTTGGCATACATATGTCTTTTTTTTTCTTAACTAATCTTGTAAATGGCAAAATTGAAGCTCCTTTGTTCCTGGTAACACTAATTTGCTGCAAGGAACAATTGGATGTAGGAGTTATTCATGGGAGAGTTTACAATAATCGAAGTGCATCTTTTTCACTCGTTAATCAAAGGATACATGTGTCAATTGACCACAAATTGTACTCAATATATATAAAACAATAATTTCATTTTTAAGTATCGCGTGAGACGATCTCAAATCATCAATAGAATCACTTTTAAACACCATCAAAGTTTCAAACAATAGCTTTTCATAAGTAGTTTTTATGATCAATCTCTCTAGCTTCTGCCCATATCACCATATGTAAGCAGTAAGCCGTATTTGGTCCTCTGGAAGACTTGGTTTAATTACTTCGAGTAATCAGCAGGTGCCGTTTTGCCAATGTATAAAACCATCGACTCCGGACCATGTGTTTCTGCAATCTATTGAGGCCTCATCTAACGGCCTACAAGCTAGCTCATTATGTAGTGTTAAGATGTACTTCATTTACCCTTAATGATACTGCACCCCCTACAAATCCTTCTTGCTCTAGTTACATCAAGAATTGTATTTTTGTGAATGGTGCTGGGAAGAAAAGAACCTCACTGTATCAAGGGGTCGGAGGCTATTGCTTTGCTCTTTGGCCTAAGATCGGCCAATGCTAACGATATTAACCATTTGTATTTCTTTTCTAATTACTTATAGTTCAACAAGTTTCGGTGGATGGCGTCCCAATCTCCAATCTCTCCTTTGCTAATGGATACACGAGAACACGACTCCCTCTTGCATCCCTAGAATTCCCTCTTTCCCCTTTCCATTGGGAAATTTTTCTTCAAACCTATGATCGGTGGAGCATAGTTTTGTATGTCTTTTTTTGTCAATTACTCCGATCTGGGGGGTAATCCACGGAATCAAAAACTCGTGTCCGGTTCGTTTGTATTTGGCATCACTAAGTTAGGTAATAGGTATCTTCCCTATATAAATCCAACTAGTTAAATAGTGTTGAACTTGCAATACATCAGCTAGTGAAGCATTTGGCTTTGCATTCATCACTTTAGTCACTGTACACTTGTACAGAACACAGCTAGTTAAATTTACGTGTTAACCTCACAAAACTCAACTATACGGAGTACATGATATGATGAGATAAGTGTATCACCATTACATTGATACCCAAATACCCAATGTAACTTCCTTCCTAACGCTGGAATAGGAGAATCGCAAACACCAAATACAATCACATAAAAAAAAGACAAAATATCAGCTCATTTTTCATTTGAGCCAAAACAGCGCGAGGTCGCTAGTTAAATTATTATTACCATCTCGATAAAGTTCAAAAACACAAATCCGACACATCTAATTGTATCATTAGATCAGTAGCCATGAGACCGTGACAAACCAAGCCCGTGAAAGTTCAAAATCTTCCGACTTCAGATTAAACATCCCTCGTCCAAAAATAAAAAAATTTCACAAAAATCAGTGTAGAAACGAAAGTCAAAACTGATGGCTTTTTTTGGTTAATTTCTGGCAAGTCAGACAAATTTATGCCTCAAAAGTTTTGAGTTCAAAAGGACATTTGTCCTTCACGCATCTAATTGAATCATCACTCTTGCCATCAATTAAACACATCACTCGTAAAAATTTACCCAGATGGATACCTTTGTCATTTGAGCAAACAATTAAGAGAGATTTTCTTTTGAAGTTTCGAACTGATTTATCACACCATCAGCCTACGGTCTACATTGCACTCCAGTCTTTTACCAAAAGATCAAACAATGGCTTTAATTGTTGGCAAGTCAGAATATCAATAAGCGTTTACCATATTAAATCACATAAATTTATCATGGTATAATGTATTCCTCATTCTTGCCAATCTTAAAGCTAAAATGCTACTGAACCCTTTTCACTAACAAAAAAGTTGAGATAAAAAAAAAACAGTGAAAATGTTTTTCAGCAACTAAAAAAAACAATTGATAAGAAATCAAATTGTAAAACGGAGAAAGTGAGGCGAAAACCAATATTCAAGGATGAAATATGATTTCCTCAATTGGAAAACCCAAAAAAACAAGGTGACAATGGATTCAAGCACCCGAAAAGAACAAACTGATTCTAAAATGTACTGGAGAATGAGCGTACGAGAGAAATGGGGAGTTGTATGAAAGAGGTTGCGAGGAGAGGGTTCTGTAGGGTGAGAACTGAGGTGCTGTGACTTGAGTGACTCGTGAGGATTAGGGTTTAACAAAGGGTTCGATACTTCGATAATGGTTTGTACATTCAAGGGCTTTGGACATTTAGTTGGGTTTAGTTGGGTTTGATTTGAGGTACTATTGGGTTGGGGTTTTGATTTCAGAGTCCTGACGAGAGTGCTTTTGGCCCAATTAAGGTTCCATTTGCTTTTTTCTAAGATGAATCCCTTTATCAAATTTGCATTTATGGAAGAAAGTATAGTGACTCAGAAAATTTATAACCATGGTAGTCACTATAACATAGTTTAATCTATACTATCTTTTAACTTTAGGTGGTTCTGAACAATATCAAAATGGCTACATAACCTTCCATTACTTCTTATTAGTGAAGTTATTGGAAGTCAATGCTTTAATGCAGCAATGTATGAGTCAATTTGGGAAACAACCTCTCTGTTTTCTTAAACAGAGGCAAGGTTGCATACACATCCTGACCCCGAACACATCCACTGAATGGGGATTTACACTTGGTTGTTGTTGTTGTTGTTGTTGTTGTTGTTGTAGCTTGTATTAACTGAGCAATGCTAGAACTATAATGCTTATAGATTTATTGTGTCTATAATGCGTGGCCCCGCGCACTATCGGATTTTTTTATTTCCAAAAAATTAAATTTTTTCTCTTTTCCACTTAGGAGCACAAATCACAAAAAATCTTTTTTTTTTCCAGTTGTATATTTATATACCTCAATTGTATATTGTTATGTGAGAGTTGTATATTAATGCATCCGAGCTGTATGTTTTTGCATGCCATTTGTTCCAACTCCATTCTCTCTCTACCCCAATGTGTGTTTTTGTAGTGTGTACATATTGTCGAGTTGCATATTTGTATGTTGTAGTTGTATATTTGTATCTCTGAGTTGTATGTTTTTGTAGTATAGTTGTATATTTTTGTGTCTGAGTTGGATATATTTGTCTAAGTTGCGTGCCTTTTTCTCGAGACCAACTTTGGTGTCCCATAATGGTGTCCCAAACCTTGTACCACTCCAATCTCGGCCGTTAATAATTTATTAATGCATTAAAAGAAATGAATTAACAAATCACGGAAGGTTGAGATTGGAGTGGTACACGGTTTGGGACACCAAGCCTCCCTGCTTTTTCTCCTACTCCATTCTCTCTTCTCGTCACTAAGTTGTATTTGAATGCAAAAGTTGTATGTTTTTATAGGCGAGTTGTATGTTGCTTTATTAGAGTTGTATATTCATTTCATACAGTTGTATATTTGTGAAACTAAATAAAAACTACTTTTTTTTGGATTGTATCAAAGATAATGAAAAAGAAAAAAAATTGGGAATCAAAAAACCCCATATTACGTAGAGCCCACGCATTATAAACACAAGAAATCTATAAATATTATAGTTCTCACACTGCTCGTATTTTTTTTTTTTTGATCGGTAAATTTGAATATTATAGATCAAACCAAAACTGTTTTTATACAATCATAATAAGGAGTGAGCTTACCTTCTAGGAAGGGCCTCTCACAGGCTCATTATGCATTTCTATATACATTTTCTAACCATATTCTATGACTACTAGATAAGCTTTTAATTCTATTACTAATAAAAGAGCTAACTAACTTCAATTGCGTACGAACTACACAATTGGGATGCAGTACAACTTGATTCCAAAGGGCTTGATTTCTTGCTATCCAAATACCATATACTTTTTTTTTTGAGAACCAAAATACCATATACTAGACCTACAAACATTACATACACCATTTTCTTCTTGTGCTTTCCACCTTGTATTCTCGTTTGGATCCAGGTTGTCAACTGCAGAATCTTCATTTGCTGCGTCTGTATTCCCACATTCCCCTTCCATATAGCTAGACATTCCACTGAGAAAGGATAAGCAAAGAATAAATGTTCCATAGTCTCCATACCTTGCTCACATATTGGACATGTTGCATAATCTATTACTATGATCTTGCAAAGATGCTCTCTGGTTTGTAGTCTTTCTCTTGCAGCGAGCCATGTAATGAATCTATGCTTGGAAACATTGCTCGTATTAACTTGCACCCAAATGAAAAAACTACCCAAAAGAAAGAAAGAAAATAAAAGAACCCCATTTGAGGAGTTACGCATGTAATGTGATTATAACCAAGCTAGATATCAGTCATATTACTATTACAGGCTTCACAGCATTCTGCAGGACAAGTTAAGGTGATTAGGTGATAGAATGGAGTCTAACTCTTAAGGTTGTGTTTTGGTAGGTTGAAATGATATGAACTGAAAAAAACTGAACTGAACTGAACTGAAAGAAACTAAAAACAGTTATAATTATAACCAAAACTGAATTGAAAAATGATGAACTGAGCTGAAAAAAACTGAACTATAATAATGTTGACGAACAAAACAGAACCCAAGAGAAGAGAAGAAAAGAGAAAAAATGGAATTGTCCCACATCGGTCACACGAGGAGCAAAAAGTCGACTGTCAATATAAAAAGCTAGCCTGGATATCGGTGAACGTATGATCCTTCAGGCAGTAAACGGGATATGAGGAGTGGTCAAGTCTTGCATAACTGTGAGATGGGTGTCCGCCCCTGCCTGGTTACGACATATGGGCATTCCCATTTTTTACCATCTGATCCCAACTGAAGGCATTATCACCATCTTTAAATCAAATCAATAATTACTTAAATAGTACGAGTATATGTAATGGGAAGAAAGTATTGGGACTTAAAATGAAAGGGAACGAAGAATTCTAAAAGAAAAAAGTGCTCTCTGAACCGAACCGAACGTGACTTCCAAAAAAAATTGTGTCATGAGAGTCACCATAACCTAGTGTAATCTAGACTATTCATTTCGCCACCTATACATATGGCCGTTCATATGTATTAATCAAGAAATTAATAAAATACTCAAAATATTGTTAAAGTTGTTATACTATAGGGAGTAACTTGAAAAAATCTCAAAAAATTAAAGTTAGGTAATTATTTTTACAAAATTTATTTCGACCACAAATGTTATGGAAAAGTATTTTTTTTTGACAAAATTAAATTAAAATATTAAAATTTAAACTTACACTTTTAAAAAAATTTAAAAAAATTGTGAGCAATATTTAAATTTTTTATACCATTCTAAATTAGCCAATTATTTTTTCTTTTTAATTGCTTCTACATTATTCATAGATTTGTTTTAGTTTTAATGGCCAAGATTACTTGATATAAAAAATCAATGGTTTAGATTAAACTAAGTTATGGTGACTCTCATGGACTACATTTTCTAGAAGTCACCATACTTTCTTCCTTACTCGTGCATTTATAGTTCGAGTATATTTTTACCCTTCACCCTTTCTCATTCCATCTCGTCTCTTAGACCAAACTTTCTCCTTTTTTTTTCTTCCCACGCTACTACTACCAATACCTCAAAAGGTCCAACAACTAAGGCTATGAAAAATGACACGACACGAGAACACGACACAAACCCAGCCCTAAATAAATTGATTTAAACTCGACCTTTTATGTAATGGGTCGACACGACTCATATAATTAAAAGGTTACACGAAAAGCGAACCATTTAATCCGAATAATAAATAGGTAAACACGATGTTAAGCATTTACCGTTTTAGTTTAACCGTTCACCGTTTAATCGTTTATTTTGATGTTGATTTATGTTATTATTTTACAATGTTGAACAATAAGCATGTACACTAATCTATATCTTGAATTTAACTCATGAATTAAAGGTCCAGTCAAAATTTTATCCCATCAATACTTGTTTATACACTGAAAGTCTAAACCTAACTTAGGCTGTAACAAAAAAACTCACCAAAACATAAAAATTGTGTGAACCCAATTCATATATAAGATTGGCTGTCAATGACCCCACATGTTAGGGGTGTAATGAACCAATCCGACCACAAGCTGCCTAGATCTCAAGCTGGATTCGCCAGTTATGGGGCTCAGGCTTGAGCTTGGCTTGAAGCTCATCGAGCCTCAATGTATAAGGCTCGGGCCTGGTTGGAGTCATGTACGATCTAAATAATCTCACCTTTTTTTTACATTTAAATATTAATTTATTTTATATCTCCGGTTTATAATTAAAAGCAAATATTTATTAAACCCATAACAAAATAATAGAAAGAACAAGATGAGACAAAATGAGTCGAGCCGAGCCGAGTCGCACTATCTTTGGATCGAGCTCACCCTTGACCGAGGGCTCTCCGAACGAGCTCGGTTCATTTACGCCCCTACCTTTGTCATTAATCACCCCTCTCATCCACTTCTATGGGTATATGAAACAAGTTCACACGAAGACATTTGCTTTTTTAGTGTCAGAATTCTCACAAATGTTAACGACGACATAAAGCTCGACATTTATGCCACGTAAGCAGAAACGGCTTCTCTGTTTTCCAGTAGCGCGCCCAGATGGAAAGGACTTAACCCGCACGGCCACGCCCGTTTTCAACCCATGTCCTCCAATTTCTCCACTGACCAACAACCAATGTTAAAATAACTTAAAAATAAAAGAAGTTAGAACTAAATGGGAACCTAATTGATCTGACACTTTAGTACACAGTTACACACCACCACATACAGAGACACTGTCGATCAAAAGTCATCACTTGCACCTCTCTTCCTTTTCCTTGTCACTTCCCGAATTCCTCTCGCCGAACCACCCTCAACCCGTTTCATTCCCCCCCCCCGCCCCCCCCAAATTCTTTACTAATTACTAGTACCATTATAATCTGGAGGTATTATTCTTTCTTCACTCGTTAGTGGTCATTGTTATTGAATTATTGCTTTCAGTTTTGCATTACATTTGTCTTTTTTGTTCCTTTATTTCAGTTGAATATATGCGTTGCATCCACATATATTATGTGCTGTGTTAGTTTGTTCTAGTTGTTGTTTGATGTTGTCATAGTTGGTTTGATTCGCAAGGGTTTGTTTGAATTATAATTTCATGGATTGTCATATGTTATTACTTGTTAGTTGCTCTCTGTTTTGCTTCTGATTGCATTTTCTGGGTATAGTTGAGCATTGGATGGTGATAGTTGTTGCGTCTATGATTACTGAATATGTTGCTGGTCTTTTTTTTTAATTCTTTCGTGGTTTCTGTTTCTGATTTTCTCTTCTTATGTGTATATAATCATTGAGGAACTTGTGTGTATATAGTCATTGAGTAACTGATGTGTATATAATCGTCCTGCTCTTCTCTAGCTATTTTGTAATTTCTCGTATATACTTAAGGTGGATTAATACATATTGTGTGCAATTATGTTCTGTAGACATGGATACAAGCTGGATTGATCTACCGAATAATAATCCAGCATACAAGAATGGTGTTCAGGAGTTCCTTAAACTTGCAGAAGACAATCTCGTGGAGGGAAAAACTAGGTGTCCTTGTAAAAAATGTAAGACGGACAAATGGTTTACTCCAGATGAAGTAGGGTACCACCTTCTGTTCGGTCATTTTTGGGTAAATTATAGAAATTGGATTTATCACGGGCAAGAGGATATAATGACACGTAGAGTAGGCTACTATAATGACATACATGAGCCTATGCTTGTGGATCATATGCAGAATGAGCTGCGCAAGAAGTCAAAGGAAAATACGGAATTGAGGGAGCAAAATCAAGCTCTAATGGCGAAAATTTGTAGACGAGATGAAGTATTGCGCCAAATAGTTTTGTCATTGCAAACTGGACAGCCATTAACTGGAGACTTTAGCGATCTTTTGGACGGTTATGAGGTTTGTTTTTATTTCTTTTCTTCCCCTACTGAGATATCGTGAGTATATTGATATAAGGTGTGAACAGACCGTTCGTATTTCCTACTTTTTTTGATTAGATAATAGCCTTTCGGTTAGTCTTCTCTAACATAGTTCACAAGGTTTATCAGAATGTGTGTGGGTTGTTGTTTGTGTTTGGGCTATTGATTGTGTTACTGATGATTGAATTAAGTTTCAAATATCGTACTTTTTGGTCTGGTTAGTCTATATGTTTTTGCAAGAAGTGGGTTTTGGATGACTACTATTTGGCGTAGGCATGGCTAGTCCGGGGCTGAATGTGTACAGTATCAATTCTTGTTGTGATACCACTACTGCTTGGAAGCGTGCATCTTTTTGCTGTATGATGTGTACTGTTCATATGTGTGCCTGTGTATGATTGTATGGTGTGGATCCTGTTTGATATTTTCTAAATGGCTTCAATTAGATTTGGAACTAAGGCTTTTGAGAAGAAGCCTATACCGCCGTTGGTATGTTAATCAATGAGGTCTGGAGTTAGTCAAACATAATTTGACGTCCTGTGGAAGTATTTGCCTCAGTGATCCTGTTAGTTGCATTCAGTGGTGTCCTTGTTGGTTAAAATAGTTCTATTTCACTGGGATTTGGTTGCGCACAGAAAACAGAAATCAGAAGCTTCCATGTTGACTGTTGTCCAATTGAGTACTTGACTGTTATTTTGATGGGGAGAACTGAATTTTGTGTAGATTATTGAGTCAGCTTTCACTAGGATTTTTTTCTCAGATTGGTGAGCAAGATGCTACGTCTGACTGTATGATTAATCACTTGTAGCAGAACTACCATGTCATCTAATTGTAATTCTGCTGCAGTGTGTTGCTTATATATGGTGCACGTTTTATAAGAGTTATAATTTGGATTTTGCAATGATTCAAGTTTCTAGGCTTCCTATGGGCTCATCTACTCATTTGGTGAAGTTAAGCGGATAATTTAGTAGCCGATACCTGAACCTAGTCATGCAACACTGCCGTACATCTTTCTCCTTATTTTTTCTGGTCATTTTTTTTAAAGGATTCCAA
>ONZK01002702.1:3575-22155 GCA_900322385.1 Pharnaceum exiguum | reverse complement strand
TTTGTGGGTGTTACATCAATCATACACACATACATACCTCAATCCTATATCATATCGATCTAACACCTGCTCCTGACCCTTTCATCAGTCAACTTTCTCATCCATCAAATCAATCCTCTCCAATTATACATTTAGAAACGGCAAAAATGAAAAAAAAAAATTTAAAAAAATTGAGAAAGACTGATTAGGATCGGAGTGAACTATGTAAACCAATTGAGATTGCGATCGAATTAATCGGCCAATAGAAACTAAGTCTAAGTGTCTAACTTCAGGCCACTGATCTACTCACTGCGATCTAGAGCTAATCATACCACACTAACGAAAATGACACTACGATGTGGAAATAGAAATATCACACCAAAAATTTGAAAATAGGGTCAAGGTTTCGATGAATCTTTAGCAACTATTCTCGTACAATAACTAATTATTTCAAAGTCATGCATCTTACTTTCTACTTTGATGATCATTGTGCCCGGAGTCGGAGTCAGAGTCAAACTGCCCCATCATTTGCCTGAGCGGCACGCTATATCATGGCTCATACATAAAAGCTAGAAACGTCAATCTTACTCTGTCTAACGCTTCAGTTGATCACAAAGAGCTTTCCCTCAATAAAACAGTGGACGTGCTTGCAATCATATTGTTCAAGCCTCACTGCTAGGCATGCAGACAACAACAGTTTCAAGCATTTTTAAGTCATCACAAAAGTATGCAATGCAACATTAGAAAATGCTCTCCAATAACATAAAATTTTATACCATAACTTAAAGCTAACAATATTAGAATTTATCTTGGGCCAATAAGGCACTGCAAACATGAGATCCCAGATAGGATCGACCCTCTCTTGGCCACCCTGCTACCTTGTATTGACGACATTTTCCGTAATTTGAGCTGTTAAATTAAACCAAACCTTCAGTCTAGTAAAGTTTGCATTCAACTTACCAGTAAATTTAAGCATTCCTTCTTCAATTTACCCTCCACCAAGGCCACATCAAAAGCGGTTGTAAAAGTCTCACCAATAAATAAGGCTGAACCTTTGCTGCCAAGTATCACTAAGATCTATTTGACTCTTAACTCCTAATATCTGTAGGGGCTCATACACCGATCTGATAGATAAGAAATAAACTATAGTGTCATTTGCACATGAAACACATATCAGGCGCATCCAATTTGGAAAGGAAAACATCACAGCTTGGCTCATTTGTTCAACGAATCAGGTCAACATTAATGAATGAAGTTCAAAAAGCCAAAAGGTGCAATTGAAGTAAAAACAAACATTGGCAAATACGCTAATAGAATTGCAAGGAAGACACAGCAGCATACACTTTCGCAGTTGACTCAATTCTGTTTACCAAAACTCTTAAAAATGGTTAAGGATTTAGCCACATTTAGGTATACAGAGCCCTAACAGATACGGCAGCTATAAAAAAAATTGTAGAACTGTAGCACCATTCTAAAAAAATCAACAACAGAAGCAACACCTTCGCAATGGCCTGGCTTAACTCACACCCAACCCCACACACACAACCAACCCCCAAAAAAAAAGAAAAGAAGGAAAACAAAATACTTTTTATTGTTTATTTCTATTCTCCACCATGTATTCTTGACCCAGCTACACCATGGGACAAATCATCAACAACACCAGAGCTGATGTAGGCTTCAAAGAGATGTCAAAACTATACCTAGATCTAAAGATGATTATAATTATGATGCAAGTAATTTTTTTACAAACCCGGATCATAATCACCCAGATAATAATCAAACTATATTAAGTGCGCAGTTGATGTTAAATACAAACCTGATTTTAGGGAAGCTTCGCCTCCCTACCGTGATGCCTATCCTGCATCCCAAAATGATTTGAAAAAGGGATTTCAAAACTTGAGGTAAAAACGCGTCGGTCCATGGAATTAGATTGAACCACTCTAAATGATCCTTGGTTAGCGCATGCACCATATACAATTCCAGTGGACCATAGAGGAAGTAATCTGATGAGAGATTTAAGCTCTTTTATATGATCTACGCCACATACACTCCAAGGATCCACAACATGTCCATTTGATGTTTGGTCTGGTTTACGATCTTGGACATTACATGCCTTATTTAGAAATCTACAGTAATTAAATTGAGCAAGTCTTTGTCTTGTTTGATGTTCTCCCTACATCTTTACAGAGACAAACAATTAAAAAATCAAAAAATAACAAAAAAAACGGTAAGCAGATTGCAAATCTTGAAGACTGGGATAGTTTTGGACAGAGAAGACGAATTGATACTTGTTTTTCCCATCTCTTCACGGCTCGTTTGGTAGAGGGGATGAGTATGATTGGGATTATTATCCCAATCCCCTCCCCCTAATTCCTCGTACCAAACGAGCTGTCAGGGAATGAATTAGTCTTGTGAACAGACAATTGAGATGGCGAGAGAGGAGGGTAGGAAACGGCGTTGAATGGGGTTTTTTTTTGGTGGGGGTTGGGGGCAAATAGTGTAGTACTTGACTGAATAGCTGAAGGTTTAAGAACCTAAATATGAAAAGTAGTCCAGTCCCTAGTTTACTGAGATCATAAAGTTTAGATGAGCACCTCCAATGCTCAATATGAGTTCCAAATAACCCATCAATGGCTAACATATATATTTGACAAATATGATCATAGCAAGCTTGCCGTATATTAAGTGAACTGAAGTAACAAAAATATCATTTTGTCATTAAAAAAGAACTTCAAAAGTATGTGACAATAACGATATTTATGCCTGGGCAATACAAATGACAGCTTAAATGGATCAAACTAAGAGGAAGTCACTGTGCAGACTTGGAACTACAATCATTACAAAACAGAGTGCCCAAAGAAACTGCATATCACTCAGAGAATCAAAAATTAAAAAGAGAACCACAAATTCAAACTTACCCCTACTGGTAATACTGGATCCTTTGCCCAATTCACTCCTGGATGACTATAATATCCTGTAAATATCAGCAATGAAAAGAAAAAGCAGTAAATAAGGAGAAAGATCGGGGAAAAACAGAAGAAGCAAAGACGTAGGTGAAGGTTTTCACCCCAGAACTCACCACTAATCCACAATATTGTTTGACGGATTGATCTCTATTCTTCAAATAAAATTCCTGTGGGAAAACGAATTGCACAGTTAATTCACAATCAAAAATAAGGTGGGTGATGCTAAATTAAATTGGGTGTAAAATAAGAAGAAAATTTTGTACAAAACTCCCCCGATTTATTTCGAGTTTGTACCAAACTCCTTTTAACCTTTATTTTTTTAAGAAACTCCCTTACATTTTGTTGACTTTTGTAAATAGATAGTTTTAACAAAAATCAAACTTTTATACCCAAAATACCCATGCATGTGTTTTGCACGTGCGTGGCTATTCCCTCTTCATTTCCCCCAAAAGAACATAACTCCCTCCCCCTTTGTTTCCTCTGTAAACCCCCTCCTTTTCACGGTTTCCCCTTCCCCATTTTCCCCTTACTTCTCTTTCTCATTTTCCTATTTGCCTTTCCTTTATTTGTCATGCTCCTTCACTCCTTTAAATGTCATCTATACTACTATTAATCCATTGTCAAGAAAAAAATCAGATTAGACTTGTATCCCTCACAAAAGTAATACATATTGTCTTTTTTTTCCTTTCGTTTTCTTTCTTCAAATTGCGGGCCTATGGTGATGGTACTCATAAAAAGACCATGATGTTGTGGGTTGAAAATGTTCTTTATATTGAATAATCCCACTTCGATTTTCCTACAACTTGTGTAACAATCTGTTGGCTTTTAACTTTCATTTTAAAAAAATGAAACCCTAAATAAAAATTGGTGATGTGGTTGAAGTTTTGAAGTATTTAAACAGTGGAAACATCTTGGAATATAATGATGTTAATTAGTATGGAATGATTAAAGTGATCTTTATTGTACACATATGATGGCTTAAGATTTTTTTGTTTTTTATTTAATTGAATGGTTGGGGGGAATATGAGAGGGAAATTGATTTAGTCAAGTTTAATTTCAGTAAAGCATTAGTTTTAGAGGAATTGTACAGTGTTGAAGCTCCAAGTCAATAAACATCTTGAGAAAAAATTCAATCAGCATAAAAAAATTATTTATGAATTGGTTTGTGGGAGGGGGGAAAAGGGGAATGTAGGCACACGTGCATAAATAGGCAGGGGCAATTTGGGTATGAAATTTTAAAATTGGTCAAAACTATCTATTTACAAAGGTCAACAAAATATAAGGGAGTTTCTTAGAAAAAAAAAAGGTTAAAGGGAGTTTGGTACAAAGTCGGAAAAAACCGGGGGAGTTTTGTACAAAATTTTCAAATAAGAATCAGATTATTGACAAAATCTCTAGAGAGACTCTGCAAAAAGATGCAACCTGAAAATAGAAGAAAGACAATGAATTAGTAATGGTGGAGAACATTGGGATAAAATTCGGAGAACCGGTGGGAAAGGCGAACTGGGGAGGGGGAGGGGGAGGGGGCGCGAGAAAGGGGAATGGGAAGTGGGGTGCAATGAGAGAAGAAACTCAGAAAGGGTCCGGTTAGTCGATTTTGTATGTAACACTTTTTTTTTCTTTTTTTAACGTAGAATAAGTGTTTCCAAAGTTTTCTATTAAAATTTTTTTTTCCCAAAGAGAATATTAAAGGATTTTTTTTTGTATCGATTTAGGAAGTAATAGATTTTAATAGAATCACTTTTAAATCTTTCAACTATTTGTTTCTAAAATTAATGAAATTTCATTCTATTTAAAATTATACAATTTGGTTTTTTCCGAATATGCACAATATTCTGTACTATGTCATTATTCTTTTTTTTTTCTTCTAAAAAAAACAAAAGAAAATATACTAATTTAGGCATTTTTATAGTTAAAGTACAATTTTCACCCAACCTCGAGCTTACACCTAAGCATTAGTCGGATTATAAAAGGCAAGCCTCTCTCATTTTTCTCTCCCCATAGCCTCTCTTAGTATATAATATAGATATAGATAGATAACCAGAAGTTATTGAAGGAAAGTAATATTTTTTTTTTAAGTAGTTTATATTTTTTTATTACTAAACTATCTACCCGAACCTACAAATTTAACCAACATATCCAACTTGTAATTTTTTTAACCAAAATGTGCACAAAAATGACCGTTTTGGCAATTCGGTGTTTTACAAATTATCGAAAACAACCTTTCTGGTTTTTTAAACATGTAGAATGTTGCATAAAACCCGACAATCGAACACCCCCATTAAGTAGGATTTACACTCAACTTGTTGTTGGGGTTTTAGAAATGACATAATTTGTCTTTTTTTTCTTTTTTAAAATGCCCTTCCTATTCCCGCACAAATCTCTCCCATCTAAACCTAGAAATCGGGTCGATCGAACACCTTTCGGGTTCGGTTTTTTCAGGTTTGGTCATTTCGGATTTGTGTTTTTTCGAGTCGGTTTTCGGTCGAGTCGGTTTAACCCACCGAGTTTGCACATTTTGTTTTGTTCGATAAAATATTATTTTATCATTATTTTATTAATATTTAAACATTTTTTCAACATTTTGTTAAAAATCTTATAGTTTATTATATTTTAATAAACTAAAATTGTAAAATGTATATTTATTAATATTTTATTGGACAAACAGGTCGTTCAGATCGGTTTTGGGTTCAACCTCAGATTTTACCGGGTTTTTTGGGTTCGATCAGTTTCGAGTTTCGATCGAAATTTTTCGTGTTCGTGACCGTCGTTTCGGGTCGGTTTAATTTCATCGGGGTCTACTCCCATCCCTATTCATCCTTCTGTTCATTTAACTTCATTCACCGTGCGGCAAAGAAACGCCAACACCATCTTTCCGACGACTAGTTCACGCTTATCGCCCGCCGTCGCCGGCCAAACTCCGAACTCAGCTTCAGCCAAGCCACCGAAACCCAACCAAAATTGATTTTAGTAAACTTGTAGAGTGTAAACCGAGAGTCCGAGACACAACTTCCAGTAGTCTTACCACTTTCCCCGTATCCACTTTCCAACCAAAATTGATTTTAGTTCCTTCGCTTCTGCTTCTCCGATAAATTTGCTACTCTCACAAATTGGCCTTCGACCTACCTCTCTCGCTTTCCTTGCTGCTGCTATTTAAATGACACAACATGAATTATTCCAGTTGAAGGCATGATGATGAAAAGGGCAGTGAAACGCACACACTGGTACATCAACTTATAGGTCCCTTATCTCCTCTTTTCCCCATCTAATATCTATCCATTTATTAAATTCATTATGCAATAAAAATATTATTATGTGCACATAATGCTACTCTCTTATATGCTAGTATCAAAGAACCATTTCTTATTTCCACGAAACATAGCATCACTAAAACCCCTTTTCCGGAGTTATACGAAAACCATTCATGTACATTGTCAACTAAAGCAATACCCTTACTCAGAAGAAGAGCAGCACAATGAGCAAGAAGAACTAGATAACTCTGAACACGAAAGCGTGTCGAACATTTCATACTGGACTAGGAAAATTCATAAGCTATGTTCGATAGATAGAAATGTAGACGAGGCCCTACGCCTCGTGGACCACCTCCATGTTCGAGGGTACCGACCTAATGCCCTCAATCTCAGTAGTATAATACACGCCCTTTGTTGGGCTGGGCGTTATGGCGAGGCCCACCAGCGGTTTCTTTTTTCCATTGTGTCACAGTGCGTCCCTGATGAGCGTACTTGTAATGTGATTATTGCCCGCTTGCTAGATTGGAGAAATCCGCATGAGACATACAATTTGGTTTGTTGTTTGGGGAATGTTGCCCCGGAGTTTGTCCCTTCTGTGACGAATTATAATCGCTTGATTGATCAGTTCTGTAAGGTGTCCGAGCCTGAGAGTGCTCATAGGGTGTTGTTTGATATGATGGATAGAGGGCATTGTCCAACTGTTGTTTCGTATACTGCGCTGATTAATGGGTATTGTAAAGTTGGCAATGTGGTTGGTGGTTATAAGCTATTCGGGGAAATGTTTAAGAGGGGTGTGAGGGCTAATTCGTTGACGTACAGCGTTTTGATTGGTGGGGTGTTGAGGAGTGGAGATTATAAATGTGGGAAGGAATTGGTGGATCTTCTTTGGAGGAAGATGAGAAATGTTGATAACCCAACAGTTAATTGTGCAGCATTTGCAAACTTGGTGGACAGCTTGTGTAATGAGGGTTTGTTTCAAGAAGTGTTCCATATTGCTGAAGATATGTTGCAGGACACATGTATTGATCAGGTGTTTGCTTACGGCCAAATGGTAAACTCTCTATGTAAAGTTGGTCGGTGTCATGGGGCTTCAAGAATAGTTTATATAATGAGAAAGAGAGGCTTTACTCCAAGCTTGGCATCATTTAATTCTATCATTCATGGTTTGAGCATGGACGGCAGCTGTATGAGAGCTTTTCAACTGTTTCAGGAGGGAATTCCATTCGGTTATGTGCCGTCTGAGTTTACATACAAAGTCTTGGTGGAAAGTCTTTGCAGAGCACGTGATATAACCAAAGCAAAAGAGGTTCTGCAGTTCATGCTCAATCAGAAAACGGCGAACCGTACCAGAGCATTTAATATATACCTTAGGGCTCTGTGTCTTGTTGATAATGTGACAGAGCTCCTGAATACACTGGTTTCAATGCTTCAAATTCAATGTAAACCTGACATAATCACTCTTAATACTGTCATTAATGGGTTCTGCAAGGTGGGCAGGATTGAAGATGCAATGGAAGTTTTCAGTGACATGTTGACGGGCAAATTTTGTGCACCTGATTCTGTGACATTCACGACTGTTATTGGTGGCTTATTGGATGCGGGAAGAGTCGAGGATGCTTTTGTCTTATTGCATGAAGAAATGTCAAAAAGAGGTCTCAAACCTAGTGTTGTGACTTATAATGCAACTCTCCGTGGTTTGTCTAAGCTTAAGAAGGCTGATGAAGCCACAGAAATATATAGAACCATGGTAAGACGAGGTGTAACCGTCGATAGCACCACATACACTGTAGTTCTTGATGGGCTATTTGATGCTGGGCGTATTGATGACGC
This sequence comes from Pharnaceum exiguum, assembly GCA_900322385.1. Lineage (NCBI taxonomy): Eukaryota > Viridiplantae > Streptophyta > Magnoliopsida > Caryophyllales > Molluginaceae > Pharnaceum > Pharnaceum exiguum. Next base: position 14,129 of record ONZK01002702.1, on the reverse strand, counting down.
CAGAAGATTTTGGGATGAAATAATATGGCCCTCTAAGGTTCATGACAATTTTGTTTATTCATCCATTTTAAAAGGGCTTTCTCGCTCTGGGAGGTTGGAAGAGGCATGTGATTTCTTGTTTGAGCTGGTAGACTGTGGGGTCTTGCCAAATATTGTCAACTATAACATTGTGATTGACAATGCTTGCAAGTTGGGTTTGAAGAAACAAGCTTACCATATCGTTGGAGAGATGAGGAAGAACGGGCTGTCTCCAGATGCTGTTACTTGGAGGTTACTTGATAAATTACATGGTAATATTGGGGTGCAATTTACTTCTGAAACCTGTTAAATGACTCCATTTTGGATCGTCTTCTCATCATCCAGCATGTATCACTGTTATTCTTCTACTTCATATAACCTGGAATTCTGACTTCCGAGTTTGATTGAAGTAATGCATTGAGGTATGTGATGCCAATTGAGGTCCTTACTTCTGACCTCATTCAGAATCACTATGTTCAGGTATATCTCTGTCCTCCTTAATCTGCATCACTGAATATCGTCTTTTGATTCCCATCCTTACCATATTTGTCCAACTTCTAATTTATTGTTGGTTCTCTCTTTGCCTGCTTTTTTTTGTCACACAACTATTTTTGGGTGCAATACACAACTTGTTTTCTATCATTGGAATGATAGTGTGATTCCATACCTTGTCAGTATTGTCTTCCCATTTTTGTGAAAGGGGAGTGTCCATGCATTTGAGGGCATGTTTGACTGTGTAAAGAATAGTTTACACAATAGCCAGCACATGTTTTTGCTTACTTGGACATTTTTACTGATGTTATTAGTTTTGATGTAGTTAGGCCTTTTTGAGAAAATTTATGAAACTTTAGTAACCAAATAGAAAATGGTTGTCGACATGTGGTGATAATATGCTTAATTACCGTATAACTGCTGCTGTGTTTATGTATATGATAATAAAGGTATGTCATATTTAAGGAAAAGTCGAGTTTATGTTGGTTCAATTGCGATCAATGTGCGGCAATTCTGTTCTGTTTTGTTCTGTATGTGTTGTATTTCTGATGATATGTATCGGTAACATGTTGATCCAGGGATGTGACACGTCGTTGCTACTACAAAGCAATGATGGAAACCGCAATCAGTCGACAGAAAGGGATGCTATCCCGAATCATACTGTCAGAGGGTTCAAGAGTGCCCTAATGTTGTCTTGTGCTCGGACATCATTTCTCTGGCCACCAGGGATGGCATTATCTTGGTAACCTGCCTACTGTCCCTTTCTTTTTCATTTTCTGTTAATCGAAAGCTCTGCATTATTTTGGGCTGAAAGCTATATATACAGTGATTTGTGGTAATTGCTAATTGGTTTCCGTAATTGTCCACATTTCATTTCTGCTGTAAATGAATACCTTGCGAGCCTTGTGCTCTTTGGTAGTGTTGAATTCCTATTGACTTGCTCTATATGACTTGAGCAGTGGCTAGATCAGTCTCATTAATCAATCAGTGGCCAAAATTTTCCTTCCTGATCTGTGTGAAGAGTTAGATACTCCGAATGGTTACAATAGTTTGAGACTTGATGTAAATGCTCTCTTAGCTGAATTCGGAACTTTCACTGGTACTTCACCTTAACATGCCTATTATATTTGCCCTCAAAATAAAAAAAAAAGCCTATTATACAACTGTTGTACATCATGCAATGTGCAATCACCCTGCATATTCAAATGTTCATCAAAGTTGGCCTTTTATCTGTGTTAGGGAAAAGTTATTATCATTTGTCACTTATTGCCGCAGTGCCTACAAAGCCTCTGCTATTGCAGGGTGAGCCAACGTTACCTCTGCAATACCGAGAGGCTGTTCCAGAAGACCCAAATTAATAGGTGATGTAGCAGATTTATCAGCATTGGTGTTTACCTGAATTTTAGCTAATTAGTAATTACTACGGCTGTTGATATTTCGGAAATAATCAGTGATCTCTATCACTGGGGGTTCAGTATGCTAATGGATGAACATTCTGATTATGTATAAGATTTTCTTACACCAGTTTCGAAACAGTCATAGGGGATATTAAGTCCATAATTCTAGTTTAGCTCAATTATAACTCCGTAGTATTCAAGCCTTTAGAAAATATGGAAGCATGAGAGGGGCAATTAGAACTTCGTCTTAAGCTAGGAAGCAAATGACATTAATTATATGCCCTTTGCAAATCAATGATATGTTTCCTGATGAAGCTAATGCTGAAATGTGACAGTTTAACTAGATGCTCCACATAAGCCTTTATCCTAAAGAAGCTGTTATCTTGCCTACTTTTTTTTTTACACAACTTTTTTCTGGATGCAATACACAACTTATTTTCTATCATTGGAATGATAGTGTGATTCCATACCTTGTCAGTATTATCTTCCCATGTTTGTGAAAGGGGAGTGCGAGTGTCCATGCATTTGAGGGCATGTTCGATTGTTTAAAGAATAGTTTACACTATAGCCAGCACATGTTTTTGCTTACTTGAGTCCTGTCATATTTGGATGCTTTTGATTTTCTTTATCTTCTATTTTAAGTCGATTTCTTGATTTTTGAATGTTATTTTAGAGTTAGTAGTGCAGTCATGGAAGATGAATGGAGTAACAATAAACCTGACAAAAGGAATAAGCATCAAAAAGGTGTCCAGTGTTGCTGTGTGTTCAGCAATGGAAATGACATCTTTCTTCTGAACATAGAAGCTCATCTTCTCCTTGGTGGAAGTCAAATAAGTCTGTCACTTGGGTTTCCTCTGGTATGCCTTGATGGTTTAAATTAGCAATTTTCTCACTTATTTTTTTGGGTTCTCTTTTTTTTTTATTCTAACTTCTCTAACTTTTCTTTACACCGATGAATTTTTTGCTTATCAGTTGTTGGATTTATTTGGGACCAAGGCTATGCTGTTGTCGTTTTAAATTTCTTGTTGATTTCATTGCGACTACGTTAGTCTGAACTCTGAAGTAGATTTGGTCAGTAAGATATAGCGCTTTGCTACTCTAGTTGGGTAAGAATTTGTCAAGAAATAAAAATATATTATTATTAGGCTAATTTTGTTGTTACTTTCAACTGTCCTGCCATTAACTATGCCCTCGTGTTTTAGATTTCAGACTTCCTTTCCATTGATTCTTGTAATGGAGATCGAAATCTATTGAGATACAATAGTTTATAGACCCTTCCTTCGTCCGTATTTATTTATAATAATCTTCAAAGGGTTGGTGTTTTTCGTATACTAGGGATATAAATGACGATATAGGTTATCATACGAAGGACGAGGAAAAAATTGGATGAAGGATCATAAATTATCAGATACGAAAAGGGTTGGGTGAGAACTAAACAAGCATAGAGAATGGTGATTAAGAGGCGGACATTGATTTTTTTATGATGCAACCTGAAAGTATGGTATGTTTAATAAGATGTATCCATGCTTATGCATGCGTAGCACTTGTGCATTTATGTGATTGGCTCTCAGAGACTCAGAATATTATACGAGGCCAGCCCTGTCTTTTTAATCTCTTTTTTTTTTGGGAACAAGGGCTATTTTGTTGTTGTAATCTTAAGTTTGTTACATATGTGAGAACACTCTCAACTACTTGAAGCATTTTCTTCGAACCTTCACCAACCAGCAGCTTAGATGTCCTAAATTATTTTAAATCATCACCATTTCAGTTGCACAAAACTAATCCTAGTTTTCTATCTCAAAATCTCCAAACTTTCCCAATTTCTTATCTCCTTAAAATAAAAGCATCTGTTCAAAATAACTCTTTAATTTCGTACATAGACTACACCATCCATGTGTAATTCCTCCCAAATTTCAAATTTCCAGCCACCACCACCCTCCACTGCCAAGAGAAACCCTTTCTACCACTTGAAATTATCTATGCTCACCATCATGCATATTCACCCCGTCACTCTCTCTGTCTATCCTTTGTTTGGTGGGCAGGTGGTGTTAGGGGGACATATTTGAAGGTTCTAAGAGTTGGGAGTGAAGAAAGAGAAGTTTTTTAGTTTTGTATATCTATTAGACAATAAAGATTCTTAGGACCACCAAACGATCTGGTCAGACAGACGAGTTCAGTAGTGTCAATGCCATTGCTGCAGATCAGCCATCACCTCCACCATGAGTGATGGTGGAGTGGTAAATGATGGTGGGAGGAATGGTGGTTGGATGAAGGTAGAAGGAGAACTTGATGACGACCTGGAAAATGGGTGAAGCGATCGGTTTCGGTTCGGGTCACTTTCAGGGCTATGATTTTATTGAAGATAGAGTTTAAAAATGCAATTTGAATACATGTGCTTAAACATCAGGTCGGTTTGGGTTGAAGTCTGGTGAAATCGGGTTTTAGGCCAAGTTTGGGTTGCATTGTCAGTTTCTTGCTCGGGGATGGTTTGATTCGGGTCATCAGATCCATGGGAAACACTTCTCACCATTTGTAAAGAAAACATTCAAAAGACATCAAAATTGATGTGCTGTAAATTTCTTTGTAAATTTACAAAAAGAAAAAACGGGAATCACTATGTTTTCATGAACCCAACAGGCCCTAAAGACCAAGAAAATTTTCCTTTTTTTCTCTCTCCTTTATCTATGTGTCTCCTTTCGTTCACCGGTCTCTCTCCCCCTTCTCCCACGCAGAGACAGTTACGCTTAATTACTTATGCGTTCAAAGTACAAGGCCACCATGAGAGGGAGTATGAGAGATATGTTTGTTGAAATCAGACTTTACTATATCTATTATTTTCATTGATAAAATATTCACTTTGTGCTTCATGTTATAAGAGGAATGAAAAAAGAAATTAAGATGCATCAGTTTATTGGATAGGATGAGATTATCAACTTTATTGGATAGGATGAGATTTTCCTCATCCCACAAGCACAATGCAGCAAAAAGCCAAATATTTCAGGAACCCAACCCCCCCTCCCCCCTAAAGTCTATGTTACTTCGTTGTCTTTTCCTTTGTTTAGGTTAGTATTCATTGTTTTTGAACTCGAGGTCAATTATGATGGTTATATCATACAAGTCATGATGCTACGTGATGGATGAACACTGGATAGTTGTTTTTGAAATTGAGCCTTATGTTAATAAAGATATTTTAATTGTTTCTGTATTTCTTATCTTTTTTATGTCGTGATTTCAAAGTTTTCATTGTTATTTTGTTCAGTCTATTGGAGTTTTCTATAGAACCTTACTTAATTTCATGTGTTTGACGCTCCCTTTTTTGGATGTAATTATTATCCTTTTTTTTTCTGAACCACTTCTATTTCCCTATTTATAGATGCCCGTTCAGTCACTATATTATCCCAGTATGTTGAATGGAGAAACTGTTCTGATTTTATTATTTGGTCTTTTGAAGTTGTGTCAATAGCCTTGCTAGATTATTCATTTGTGTTATTTAATGGACTATAGAATACTCATGTATGGGTTGCATATTATACTGACAGTACACTAAAACAATGGAAGACAAGTTAAAGAAGCTATGTGAGTAGCTAGCCCAGCAAATAACTCGGTTCAATCTTCAATGTCATATGACAAAGCTATTTGCAGGAGTCTAATAATTATTTGATGACATCATACTGTAGTTGGACCATTTACATTTGGGGTTGGTATAACAGAAAGTTCAGCTGTAAGTCATGATATATGAGCTTCATATCATTAGTTATTTATGTCACTCTAAAGAGAATTCACTTTGTATTGTAGAAAACTAGAAAACAAATTTGTAAGGTATTAGAAAAGTACATATCGGATCTCTATTGCCATTTGACGTAGCTAGTGATTTCCTGGGATTGATTATGTGTGGAACATGATACTGAGGAGCCAAGGAGCTTTGATTGAGGTGTCTCAGTTCCAATGCTTCAAGGTTTCTCCTGTTTATCTTATCCAGTTCTAAATTCTTTATGCCTTTTGATTCGAAACAAATGGGTCTCATGAACATGTGCTTGCAAGTGATCTCATTAAAGGTCATGTTAAGAATTCAGGTCAGTTCGCCTCGAGAAGAGGCTCCTGACAATGCTCATTCCTTATTTTATTTTCTTTAATAAAAAAATTTATTTTTAAGGATAAAAGGAGAATAGAATGAACCACAATTCCCATACTCCCCTTTCAATGCTGGCTTCCATTTTCCTTCGCTCATGTTCTCCTTCTCCCTTTTTCTTTCCTCACCCTTGCTTCTCCACTCTACTCTTTTTTTTTTGGATAACATGGGTACTAGCGTTTCGTGGTTCAAAAATGCGGAATCTCGTCTCAATCATCACTTTGGAGGACTCTTTGGAGTAAGCTCCTTGGCTTGGACAGGACATTTAGTTCATGTCTCTATTCCCGGAGCCAGGGGGGAAGACGTTCGATGGAATAATTTCTTAGACGTATTACCACATCCTCAAGGATTAGGCCCCCTTTTGACGGGTCAGTGGAATCTTTATGCGCAAAACTCCGACTCGAGCAGTCATTTATTTGGAACATCGCAAGGGGCCGGAACTGCCATCCTAACCCTTCTGGGAGGATTCCGTCCACAAACGCAAAGTTTATGGTTAACTGATATTGCTCATCATCATTTAGCTATTGCATTTCTTTTTCTTGTTGCTGGGCATGTGTATAGAACGAATTTTGGGATTGGTTACAGTATAAAAGATCTCTTAGAAGTACATCGGGGGGACGCTTGGGACGGGAACATATGGGTCTTTCTGACACAATCAACAATTCGATTCATTTTCAATTAGGACTTGCTTTAGACTCTTTAGGAGTTATAACTTCCTTGGTAGCCCAACACATGTACTCTCTACCTGCGTATGCATTCATAGCACAAGACTTTACTACTCAAGCTGCCTTATACACGCATCATCAATACATCGCAGGATTTATCATGACCGGGGCTTTTGCTCATGGAGCTATCTTTTTCATTCGAGATTATAATCCGGAAGAGAATGAGGATAATGTATTGGCACGCATCTTAGATCATAAAGAAGCGATCATATCCCATTTAAGTTGGGCCAGCCTCTATCTAGGCTTTGCTAACTAATCCCATGGGCCCTGAAGTTAACGACCGGTAAAACCTCTAGTGGCCTCCACTCGACTCTTCATGTTTATTGGAAGAAAAGACTGGCTCAATGTTGAGGTGATAATCACTAAACTACTAACCTTTTGTCCCTCTCTATGTTTTTCTTTCCTCCTATTCTATTGACTAGATGTAATTTGAGTTGTGTTTTATTTTTGCTTGCTTTGTAGCAGCTGAGGAGATAATAAGAGTTTTCATTAAGCTATTTGACATGTTTTGTTTTTGTTCATTTTCCCTTTCTCATTCTAGTGAGATCTTGGTAATGTATGGGTAATGTAGGGCGCAGGTAGTAGTCGATACTATCTTGTTTTGAAATAGGCAATTCATGGTTTTTTGTTCTTTAGCAGTAGTTGATCGAATGGCTATAGAAAAATGAATAAACTATTCAAAATGCGAGGAAAAAGAATTTAGTAGGGAGTTTTGGTGAGATTTGGGTTATTTGGATTGAAATTTTTTGCATGCCGTGGCTGATATTGCAAGACTAAGTTCAAGGGTGAAACCTTAAAAAAAAAAGTTGAAGGGTGAATGATACGTTTGCATCACCGTGCCTGGCCAGTTGTTCACATGTGAATTAATTACCTCTTCAAGTCTTGTATTTGTTGTTGTGAACGTTTTGAGTTTGTTTTGTTTATATGCAGGATTTTCTAATTGGTTAGCCAGTAATTTCTTTTGTCAAAAAGTTTATTATTTCAATTCTATATTTCTGCATTTCAAGGAACTAACGTCAGCCTTCAAGCTGGGGTTGGGGATGGGAGGAAAAATTACCTTATGATGTGTACCTTGGTCAGTTGAGCTTCTGGATTTGGGGTTCTCAATTAATGATGATGTTATTGTCAATCTCTTTTTATTCTTATTCTTATTGTTATTTCTGATGCATAATATTGCAAGTAGCTGGTGAATTTTATAGGAAAGTAAATATAGCGGGGCGTTTCTGCTGGAAAGAAACTAATGGTTTAAAATATTGTGGTTTTGGTTTATTTAGTTGAGTTTGATGATTTTTGATGGTTCAGTTTGCTGGATTCATTGTTGTAGCGTTTTAATGAGATGAAAGGGTTAAATTACTGTCAGGGTGCTTGTGTGAGTAGCTGAATTGTTGAGGTTCTTCTTGTTTGTTGGGGAGATATAGATCTAAAAGTGATAATTTTTCTAATGATAAGACTTTGCTTTTAGAATGAATTTACGGATGACACAACGTACACACCGGATGCAATTAACTGGATCCTAAAACCCGCTTTTTATTTGGGAGAACTGTGGAATAAGCGAGTGTGTTAGGTCTATTGGATGTTCAGAGTGAAGGTTTTTCTCATCTGATTTAAGTATTGAGATTTGGGTAAGAGTAGAAGAAGCCTGATTTGGTCTTCTGACTTCAAAGATGGATGCACCGGGGTTGAAACATGTTTGGAAACTATATATCAGAATTACACATATCAAAATTACATTTTATCAGGGTTGAAATGTACGGGGATGTTGGAGTTTGTTGTTCTTTCTTTGTATCCATCTTTATCTCTCACTCATTTTCTCTATGTAATTTACATTACAGGGCCTGGGTAATATAAGCTCTCTGAAGTAGGAAAACTTAATGAAGATCAGGCAAGAAAGGGAGTCAGTCGCAAATCATAGTGTTCCATTGATTAAGTAAAATATTGTGAAGACTATCTAAAGTGATGGATTATCTTCACATTGAAACAAATAAAGTTGTACTGAAGATCATCATCCAAAACCGCAAGAAGAATTAGAGATGCATACAATTGGTGATAAGGTATATAGTCTTTGCATCAGTTTTTTGGTATACTCTGCTTTGCTATCATTGTTTAATTTATTTGGAAAAATCTTCTTTAGGTTGAAGATTTGCTTGAAATGTGTAGGGGTTTATTATTGGTTCAGAAGACCCTGCTCAAGCTATGAAGAGGTCAGTATGTTTGATTTGGCCTGTATCTGGATGTGGTGTTGTTCTTACTATCGTTTGTCCATCATGTGTGGGTGTTGTTGTTCTTACTAGCATTTTTTTAGCATTGGCTTGCGTTTGATGGGTTGAGAGTTGAGACATGCTTTAGGTAATTTGAGGGAGCTAAAGTCATTTAGCTTCTGGTTAACGCACTCCGTATTCTGAGGTTAATAATACCTTGTCTTTGATTTACTTTTAGAATGAGAAGATTACATTAAAGTAGAACAGTTTGCAGCGCTCCTTGTCCAAATGCTACACAATGATTTGGACGAGGAGTGCAACTTTAAACTGAGATAGTGGCATTTAAATAATTCGTATTTTTTTTTGTCTCCCCGGTTCTATGTGCAAATGCTTTGGGTATCTGCCTGCCATAATCAGGTACTTGAGGTCAATGTTGGGCTGAATGCTAGGATACCTGTTTAACCTAAGAAGGAGATGCGCTTTTTACTAGAAGAAGAGTTTAAAAGGTGAAATAATCAAATTCTCAGAAACGGATTTGAATTTGTTGAAAGGAGGTGAACTAATTTGAGTACATGACTCATGTTATTTTCCATCATTTATTCAAGTGTGATAGCAGTACATTAGTTCTTTTCATGGAGTACTTGGATACAGGTGGTGTTTCCTATCTTACTTTAACAAATCTGATCTTGCCGTGCCTTCTCCGTATCTCGAATCCCCTAAAAGGGAGAATTAAATAGTTTTGTTGATCATCGTTTAAATAGTGCTAAGCTTTTGGAATCGCCTGATGCATGACAATTGACATGTATGTGCGATAGATTTTTTATGCTTAATGGCTTTGCTACACTTGAATTGTTTTCAAACACACATAATGACAAGACCTTGTGAAATAAAGCTAGGTTTAGTTAAATGTCAGTCATCAATCTTCCTTTTAAATTTCAGCTTTTAGTCTCTGTTTGTCAATGAGGAATAGGTACTTATCTGACCCACTTAATTGGCTTGTATGTGATGGTAAGAAATTGCATTTGAGAATTTAAATTCTTAGGAACACTTTCTCTCTTTTTCGCAATCTTATCTTAATCATGTTCTCCTTTACATGAAACATTTCTCTTAACTGTTCGATAATGATGATATTAGGGCTTCCTAAGTTGCTAATAGAAACCGGATGATGGAAAAGGGTGAGGCAACGTTGCATGCAGAAGCGATTCATTCATAAAGAGAAGCCATCCGCAAAGAGAAGCCAAGGAGAGAGCTCAGTTAAAGAAAAGGCAAGGAAGTGGTAGCAAGAGAAAGATAAAGTTGCTTCCTGGATGTGACGAGCTGTATTAGCTAGCAAGAGAAAGATTACGTATATTCTATCTCTATTAAGCGAAGATGTAAAACAAACTAACTAAAGATTATATTTCTTGGAGATTGCATGCATGGCGCGTTTTCATTCAACTAGTATCTATTATTTAGATGGGAAAATTGTTGGCACACCCCTTTTATATATTATAGGTTGTAAGGACACCCCTTTTATATTTAAATTTGTTGGCAAACCCCTTAAAATTAAAAAGTGTTGTTTAGACACTCCAAAATTGACTATTTGACCAAAAAAT
>ONZK01002696.1:46235-58679 GCA_900322385.1 Pharnaceum exiguum | reverse complement strand
GGGGGGTTACGAGTCAAGTCTGCACAATGATCACCAATTTTTATAGTATACCTAGGCGTATTTTAGTTTGTGTATACCCTCTCTATTATCTCTCCCCTACCCTCCCTTCAAATAGAAAGTACATTTTTGTTTCAAAAAATGCATTCATGTTTTCTAAAAAAATTCATTTAAGTAGTAGTAAAAATACATCGAGTGTACAATGGTTGTGTTACACCTAGGTGCACCATATAATTTGCCCATGATCACTGTGTTATTTTTTTTATATAATGTTTTTCTTTCATTGTTGTCTCCCTATTTGTGAGTTTGACATACTTTAATCTATATGTATTGAACTTACAGTGAAAGAGGAGACCAAAGTGCTCATTGTTGCTACAATTGCTTGGGGATTGCGGAAGTGCTCTCGGGCGATCGTGTTGGCGTTAATTTTTCTCATAGCTATGAAGCCAGGATTTATTCATGCTACATATAGTATGTAAACTCTCTCTCTCTCTCTCTCTTACACACACAGTCCCGCACACACACACAAACAAACACACATCACATTGCACTCCTGCAATACCCCCTCCTGCCGGAGTTCAGGCATGCACATACACACTTTGTGTAAGCTGTTTCTGGTTTGTTATCGTGGATCTGAATATTTTTCCTTTCTTTTTCCTTTAAATTTTCAATCTGTGGAGGGGATGAAATGGTATTAACTGTTGTTTGAGGAAATTGGGTGATTTAGCTATAACTAACTTTTCCCACTATTGCAGTAATATTCTTCATGATATATCTCCTGGGACACAGTATCAGCAGGAAGATAAGACAAGCATTGATACTTCTTTGTGAAGCTCATTTTGCAGTGTTGTACATTCTTCAAATTAGTATGATCTCTGAATACTTGGAACACAAGGGCTCATTATGTTTACAAATTCTGTCTCAACTGGGTATGTCTTGTCATGTCCATTTTAAGGTTACCATTTGATTATTAATCTTATATTCAAATTATTATAATTTGTGTTTATTCCGATCAGGGCTTGTGTACTGCCATCTAGCTGATAATTATTCTGTTGATGTAGGTTTCTTGGACAGTGACAGTTCATGGGATTTCTTGGAAATAGCACTTCTAGCATGCTTTTGTGCACTACACAATCATGGCTCTGAAGTGCTATTTTCATTTTCAGCAGTTGTACAGCATACACCTTGCCTTCCAGTTGGATTTAGTGTGATCAAAGCTGGTTTGAACAAATCAGTTTTGTTGTCTGTTTACAGCTCCTCAGCCACCACAGATAGCGAAGATGGATCTTCTCTTGGTATTCTGTTTTCTATAACTCTGTTGTTTTCTATACTTCTGCATGAAGTAGATTATCAATTGTCTATATATGTTCTGCAATTGGCAATATGTTGACTCTGCTTAAGAAACTGAGACTTGTCTTTGATGTTTTATTAACGACTTGCTCTGTTGTCCAAACAAACCATATCACCTCTTGTGAGATTTGATTGCAATGTGACGAATGTGTAAATTAATGAAGTGCATCGACAAATTAGGTGTCAGTGTGACTCAGCCTTCATGCCCCGGTGTCTGTAACTCTTTTAAATAATGAGCTAGTGTTTCTTTGTCTTATGTTTATTTTTCATTTTCCTTCTTGCAGAGAAAAGGATAGCATCGTACTTAAATGCAGTAGGGCAGAAGTTTCTCTCAGTGTACAGATCATGGGGAACCTATATTGCTTTTTTGACTATACTTGTCGCAGTGTACTTGGTACGGCCCAATTATGTTTCATTTGGGTACGTCTTCCTCCTCCTTTTATGGATTATTGGAAGGCAACTTGTGGAGAAGACTAAAAGGCGGCTTTGGTTTCCCTTGAAAGCTTACTCAGTTCTAGTGTTCATATTCATGTACATCCTCAGTATTTTCCCCAGCCTTGAGACATGGTTGTCTCATCATATTGATCTTTATCGAAACACGGGCTATAAACCTGAAGCTTCATTGTTGGATAATGTGTGGGAATCTCTAGCAATCTTGATTGTGATGCAACTCTACAGCTATGAAAGAAGACAGAGCAAGTATAGAGAATCGGGTGACAGTGATCTGCTGCACTCGGGATTCCTTTGTTTTGTTAAAAGATTTCTGATTTGGCATAGCAATAAGGTTCTGTTTGGTGCTTTATTCTACGCATCCATATCACCTATAAGTGCGTTTGGGTTTCTGTATCTTCTTGGTCTCCTTATTTATTCGACATTCCCGAAAACTTCACGGGTACCCTCCCAGTCATGTTTGTTCTATACAGGATTTCTGGTGGTGATGGAGTATCTTTTTCAGATGTGGGGTGAGCAAGCAATGATGTTCCCTGGTCAGAAGCATTATTCCGTGTCACGCTTTTTGGGCCTTCAAGAATTTGGGCCTGGGTTTTGGGGAATAGAATCAAGTTTGAGGGGGAAAGTCCTGGTGATTGTTGCATGTACTCTCCAATACAATGTTTTTCGTTGGTTGGAAAGGATGCCGAGCACTTACATATCAAGTGGTGCATGGGAGGAGCCATGTCCTTTGTTTATCCCATCAGAAGATTTAATTACCGAGTCCAGCTATACGGATGAATATAGGCCCAGATCCAACTCTGTACCTTCTGATACACAGAAAACAACACCAAGCAGTTCATGGCCATCATTCAATACTGACCGCTCCCAACTACTTCACAAAGAGGGAGAGTCTGATAGACATGACCGTGAAAGACATTCTTTTGGATACTTCGCCGGAAGTTTTAAGGAGAGCCAAAAGTGGAATAAAAGAAGGGTTCTTGCCTTGACAAGGGAGAGGTTTGATATGCAAAAGACAACTTTGAAAGTTTACTTGATGTTTTGGATTGAAAACATGTTCAATCTCTTCGGTCTAGAAATTAATATGATCGCATTGCTTCTGGCTAGTTTTGCACTCTTGAACGTCATTTCACTGCTGTACATAGGTTTGCTTGCTGCTTTTATTGTTCTAGATCGACGCATTATCAGAAAGCTGTGGTCCATTTTGGTTTTCCTGTTTGCTTCTGTTCTTGTACTCGAGTATTTTGCCATCTGGAATGGTCAAATGTCTTTGAATCTTCAAGTCGCAGCTGAGACTACTCGTCGCTGCCATGACTGCTGGGGAAATTCAAAGCTGTTCTTCCGATATTGCCAAATGTGCTGGTTTGGTACTACTCATCCTTCTCATTCTTTTTAGCATTTACTCATTTCTGGGGAGTGGGATTAGACATACTTTGAAGTCATCATTCTTCATGATACAATTATTATGGTCTTGTTCTTGTTGGCTGGGAGCCTGGGTAGAGCTAAATGTGTTCAGCGAAGTGATAAAAATCGACCGCAACTGTAATTGATTATTAGACTCCTGTTAACATAATCAAATACCCTAGCTTATAGTGGAAGTGTCCAGTGGTTATGGCCTGAAGCTTTTGCCACAAAATGTTACGGTGTTGCAATTGTCCGGTTATTCCAAAGTGAAATAATTACTTTAACATGGGAAGAACCAATACAAGGCACTAATGATTCTTTCGTTGCAGTTAACATGTGCACCAAAGTTGTCCAATATCCCCTTGTTCTGGAAGTGATACTCTAATTTTGTGGTTTTAGAGGCGCCTTTCAAGTAGTGCCCTATGTATTGGGAATAAAATGAAAAAAGGAAAAGAAAAAAGGGGAAGAAGAAAATCGAGTATCAAGTTTTTCTTATTGAAAGAGAAGATTAAAAGAACATCAATCCTTTTTTTTAAACTAGTAATTATTTATGGTCTGACATTCCTAACAAATACTCCCACTATCTCTAATAAATGAGACATTTACCATTTGTAGTACTTTGTCCATTGCTGATGAAGTTGGAAGAATTAGTACTATCTTTCAGCTAACTCTTACCGTACTAAATCAAATGGCTCACTAAACTACAAGTGCTTTATATTTTAATTGAAGTTAACGGAAGTGAATAAATCAGAAACAGTCTCTGTAGTTATGCAGGGGAAAGGTTGCATACATGTTGACCTCCTAGACCTATGAAATTGGGATTACACTGGGTTATGTGAAGCGGCCATATATACTTCCACCATTCATTTGTGTCAAATAACTACAGCCAAAGTAGGGGTGTAATACAACAACAACAACATTAACATAAACATAAACAACAACATAGCCTTTAGTCCCAAAACTGATTGTGGTCGGCTACCATGGACCAAAATGATAAAAAATACACCCATCCCCACACACACGCTCACACCACACTCATGCATAGTAGGGGGCGTAAAGTGATAGGAATGAATGGTCCAGTCAAATACTCACATGGCAATGAACTTTGGCTCAAAAAGCAAATGTCCTGTTTGATTAGAGATGGAGGGAAAATTTTAATGTCACTGTGATTTTTGATGTATAATTGCATGTGTGATACAAAGTCTGGTTGGCTAGTTTGGAACAGAGATAGTTGTAATTCATCTTACCAAGGTGGTGACATGATTCGGATAAGACTGGTTTCTCACTTTCTGTAACTCTTTTCTTCTCTTGCTGCATCAGCTATTATGCATCATAGTGTGGTTTATCCAATGCATTTGTCTTGGTCTGATGTCGTTTTTCATGATATCATTTCTGAACTAAGTGATATCTATTGAACATTGAAGAATGATGTGGTTTATTAATATATGCAGGTCTTGTTGTTGATGATCCTCGAGTGCTTATGAGCTACTTTATCACATTCATGGTTACTTGTTTCAAACTTCGTGCTGACCGGTCACCCAATTTGTCTGGGCCATTCACATATCATCAAATGATGTCTCAACGCAAAAATATTTTTGTCTGGAAGGATTTGTCCTTCGAGACAAAAAGTCTGTGGACTATCTTTGACTACTTGAGACTCTACTGTTATTGCCACCTCCTGGACCTTGTGCTTACTTTGATTTTAGTTACTGGAACACTGGAGTATGATGTCCTGCACCTTGGTTATCTTGGTTTTGCATTGGTGTTTTTCCGAATGAGACTGGAAATTCTGCGCAAGAGAAACAAAATCTTCAAGTTCTTGCGTATGTACAACTTTGTGATTATTGTTCTCTCTCTTGGTTATCAATCCCCTTTCATTGGAGTATTTAACGAAGGAAAGTGTGGTACTGTGGGTTACATATACGAGGTCATTGGTTTTTATAAATATGATTATGGGTTTCGTATCACTTCAAGATCGGCGCTAGTTGAGATTGTCATCTTTATGCTGGTTTCTCTGCAGTCATATATGTTCTCATCACCAGAGTTCGAACATGTTTCGCGATATCTTGAGGCAGAGCAAATTGGGGCCATTGTACGCGAGCAGGAGAAAAAGGCTGCGTGGAAAAAGGAGCAGTTGCAGCATATTCGTGAGGCTGAAGAGAAGAAACACCAACGTAATATGCAAGTGGAGAAGATGAAGTCGGAGATGCTTGATTTGCAGGTCCAGCTTCGTAGCATGAACTCTCCTGGTGATGGTATTCAGGTAAGTCCCCCTGAGGGTTTAAGGAAGAGAAGAAGTACGTCCTTTAATCTAGACAAGGATGGTGGGGCTTCTTCTTTGCAAGACGGTCTGCGTCTCTCCTTTAAATTTGATGATGTTAGGACTCCTGATCATAGAGAGGGTCTGTGGAAAGAAGTGCAGAGGGCAGCTAGTGATCCCATTGTTCCTCTGGAATTGCATGGATCTCCAATTAGTAAAAGATCAGAAAGTCCAACTGCTGAGGAATCAACCAGGCATTTTTCAAAAGAACTTTTGTTTAGGGAGATTACTGAAATTGAAGAAGACAAATCATATTATTCTGAATTCGAAGAAAAAAGGGAAAGCTCCAAAGACCAGTCAAAGGAACACCCACTTAGATCTGCTGTGCAGCTAATAGGCGATGGCGTTTCTCAAGTACAGTCTCTTGGAAACCAAGCTGTGACAAATCTTGCAAGTTTCTTGAATGTAACACATGCAGATGGTGATGACCAATCCTCAGAAGATGGAGGCTGTGATCAGTTGGAGAGCCAAAACCCTGAATATGTTCACATTGCCCGAACAACTTCTTTGCAATCAGACAAGAGTCGGACTGTGGGGGAGTCTGTGAAGTTGCAGCTTGTAAGGATCTTTCGACATATATGGTCTCAGATGCGCTCGAACAATGATATTGTGTGTTATTGTTGCTTTATCCTCGTGTTCCTCTGGAACTTCAGTCTGCTTTCAATGGTGTACCTTGCAGCTCTTTTCCTATACGCTCTGTGTGCTAACACTGGACCAAGTTACACCTTTTGGGTTATGATGCTTATCTACTCGGAGTTTTACATTTTAATTGAGTACTTGTATCAAATTATCATTCAGCACTGTGGGCTGAGCATATACTCTGTTTTTCTTCAAGAGCTTGGGTTTCCTTATCACAAAATCAAGTCCTCCTTTGTGATTAGCTCTTTGCCTATCTTTTTGGTCTACTTATTTACGCTTTTACAAAGCTCCATTACTGCTCAAGATGGTGATTGGACTGCATTAACAGAATTTAAGGCATTCAGAAGAAATGTGCATGACCAGAAAAGCGTCAGACCATGTTCTAGCTGGAGCGAAAAGCTAAGGAAGTTCCTTCAATTAGTGAAAGATGTATCAAGCATGATAACTCGAGGATGTTTGAGGTATTGGAAATCTCTTACCCAAGGAGCAGAGTCACCCCCATACTTTGTCCAGCTGTCCATGGATGTTGGATCTTGGCCAGAAGACGGAGTTCAGCCTGAGAAAATTGAATCAGGTGTGAACCAGCTGCTAAAGATTGCTCATAGTGAACATTGCAAAGGGGAAAACCCACATGTTTGCCCATCAGCTAGCACGGTAGTCATCCAAAGCATAGAGAGAAGTGAAGAAAACCCCAATGTGGCTTCAGCTGTTTTCGAAGTTGTAGATGCCTCTCCTTTGAAAGGGTGCACTCTAGTAGAATGGTCTAAGTCACTCACACCAGCAGGTGATGTTGCTAAAGAGATACACAATGCTAAGTGCTCTAGGATTATCGAAGAAATTGGATTTCCATACCCTATACAGTCAGTTATAGGAGGAGGTAAAAGAGAAGTTGATCTATATGCATATATATTTGGTGCAGATCTGGCTGTTTTCTTCTTGGTTGTCATTTTCTACCAATCTGTTATTAAGAACAAAAGCGAGTTCCTTGATGTTTATCAACTTGAAGATCAGTTTCCGAAGGAGTTCGTGTTTATTCTTATGGTAAATCTCTAGTCTTTGTCAGTTCTGATCTTATTTTCGTACTTATTCTGTATGTGCAATTGAACTTGTGATCGTTTGGGACTTCAATTGGCCCTATAACAACATAATGTTCACTTTTGAGAAGTGCTAGCACAACTATCTGTGACAGTGGAGGAGAGGGGTCTAAAATTTGTTGTGCAGTGTACTTTGAATCTTACTGACTTGTTATAAGAGCAACATACCTGATCAGTACCATTTGCTGGCTTATTTGATCCTTTGATATCAGACTCCTCTCCGGGAATAATTTCTGTTCAGGATTGCCTGAGAACTGGGCATCAACTCCCTGCAGAATTTCAATACCGTCCAACTTAAAGGGCTGACTGCATGACTGAAAATGGCATAATTACTTATGAGATAATTGCAGTGCTACAAGTTTAACTTCAATATCATGGATGGTACTAGCCATTACGGATAATGAGAATCAATATCTGTGCTTTTGTGTCATAATCATTGTTACTTTGTTGCCAGTACCATTTCGTTCTTTTAATATGTGCTTCTTACCTAAGTGGAATTGAACTTCACTTAATTTCTTGTGTGCAGGCCATCTTCTTCTTGATAATGGTAGATCGGATAATCTATCTATGTTCATTTGCAACGGGCAAAGTTCTGTTCTACCTTTTCAACCTTGTGCTTTTTACATATTCCGTTACAGAATATGCATGGGCAATGCAGCCATCCCAGAATTACATTGGACTCTTGGCACTTCGTGCAATTTTTTTGACTAAAGCGGTGTCACTAGCTCTTCAGGCCATACAAATTCGCTATGGAATGCCACACAAAAGCACCCTGTATCGCCAATTTTTGACGAGTAACGTTTCAAGGGTGAACTATCTTGGTTACCGACTATATCGTGCTCTTCCGTTCCTTTATGAACTGCGTTGTGTCCTTGACTGGTCATGCACAACAACATCCTTGACGATGTATGACTGGCTGAAGGTAACTTCATTCCCTCTGTTGTCTCTCTTTGTTTGTATTTTTTTTTTGTCTTTCATTGCTTCATTGTTGTGCTATTTCTCTCTTGGACTATTTCCTTCCCTCTTTGGTGTGTGGGCATGTTCCACATGATATTGCTCATATCAGCTCTGATGATCTTTCGTTACCTTCTTGTACAGCTTGAAGACATAAATGCCAGTCTATATCTTGTGAAATGTGATAATGATCTGAATAGAGCAAGCCATAGACAAGGAGACAAACAGACAAAAATGACTAAGCTCTGTAATGGAATCTGCCTCTTCTTTATCCTGATCTGTGTCATTTGGGCCCCCATGCTGGTAAGTAGTGTTCAGAAAATGTTTGTAAGTAGCTATCCTATTACTATGTGACAACTGCAGTAAGCTTGGCTTTCATGTTAATCTGCTGGAGGCAGTAGTAGCATGAAGCATTGGTGGTTTCATGAGACTAATAGTACTAACTTTGGAATGATAATAACGATAATGTATTACATAGATAATCTTTGAAGACGTCAAGTAATTAGGATTTAGGACATTATTGATTACAAACAGAAAGAGTAGTAAAGTGCATAGAGAAGAAGCATTGCTCAATTAAGGCCAGAGATGAAATGGTAGCAAAAGGTAATGGTTACCATGTGAATCCGCATTCAATAAATAACAGACAACAGCTGAAGAGCGAACAGAACGTAAGAACATTTGGTTGGCAGCCTGCTGGGCGAATCCTTTTTTCAGGGCGCTTGCAGGAGCGTGCTCTCGAAGAGCTTGGATACATTTGTCCCATATTAATAAGAAATTGAAAGATTTTATTACCTATGTAGAGATGTCTAGTAAACTTCATAATGGATGCTCTCTTTTTAGCCAGTTGTTGTACATGGGTATTCATATCTATTGAAAAGCATCCTGTATCAGATGTATAAAGAAAAATAAATAGAAATAAGTGGCAAGATTTTTTTCCCCTGAACTGGGACGAGGAAAGGAGAAATAATGCTCATATGGAGTAGTGTGCATCCTCATTGCTTTTCCGGTCTTTCTGAACATTGTCTATTGGTCATATTCCACTTAATAAAATTATATTGGTCATGTGTTGCCTTTTTGGGCTTGAGACCTGGACCTAACCTCTTCCACTAAGAAATGAAATTTCTTTGAAATACCCTAAGACACTAAAGATCCGTAAACAGTCTTCTGATTACAAAGGTATCCCAAAGATTAACAGAAGATCATTTTTCAGAGTTTTTCCTGATGTCGAGTGAGGCTTATGTAATTGGATATGGATATGATCCTCCTATAGACAGATTGCTTGGTTTGATTGTATTATACCATTTTTTACATATAACATGAATATCCGGCTTTGCCTGACTAATCCCATGGGCCCTGAAGTTAACGAATGGGGAAACCTTTAGTGGCCCTAAGAATTGATCTTACCACGTTTACCAATTGAGCTACCACTCTGGGTTGGTCGTTTGCATTATGTATATTGTGTCAGCTACATATTATTTGTTTGTTTTTTCCATCAATATAGTATTTGAAGGGATTTACTTCTCTTGCAGATGTACAGTAGTGGTAACCCGACGAATATTGCAAACCCCATTAAAGAGGCAAGTGTTCAGGTTGATATCAAGTCAAGTGGAGGAAGACTGACCCTGTATCAAACAACTTTGTGTGAAGAGATGAAATGGGATGAGGTCGACACCAATGTTAACCTTGACCCTCAAGGCTACTTGGCAACATATGATAAAAACGATATTCAACTTATATGTTGCCAAGCTGATGCTAGTACCCTTTGGCTTGTCCCAGGGGTTGTGCAACGTAGATTCATCAATTCTCTCACAGGGGATGCAGACATGAAGATCATTTTTTCATGGGTTTTCAATAGAGATAGGCCTAAAGGCAAAGAAAGCGTGAGATATGAAAGAATCGTCGAAGAGGAACCTGATCTTCCCAATAAGTCTGATGTACTGGCTGTTTTCAATGGTACTATGCAGAGTTTTCGAGTGAAGAATATCTATCCAAGGTATTTCCGAGTCACAGGTTCTGGAGATGTCAGACCATTTGAACCAGAGGTATGTTATACTCAGCTTTATGTTTGCGATTTTCAGCGTGCTTCTAATATTTCATTACAATCTCATTCTATGTGCTAACTGCGATAGTTTCGGACCTTTTTCTGTATGCTCAGTAGTGTGTATGTAGTTGTTTCAGGTTACATGTTATTTATCTATTTATGTGGTAAATCATTTGCCAACACCGAAGTTGATGAAGCAATATCGACACTGAAAAACAATTCATATAGTTTAACATAAAGAATAGTGATACTTGAATGATGTTTTCTTTTCTAAACTGCTAAGAAGCGTGGATTATGCATGCTATTGCTTCTTGTTATGCTGCTCTATGTTTATGGTCACATGGATGGTACTTCTGTTGAGGACTCATAGTTTAGTTTGTGTGATCTGGAAAATACCTAATGTTTCTATTTTTTTTTTAAATCAAACTTATGTTGTTGTCTCATCCTTCTGTTTACCAATCCTTTGTCAAAAGAATATTTTTAAAAACTCCCGCGCTATATGTGTAAAGAGGTGCAATGCCCCTCAAGGATGCTAGGGCTGCCTTCTAGTTGATAATATCTGTTTGTTGGGTAGTCCAGATGTCTAATTCTGCTATTGCTTTTGGATTCTTTGTCCAGTCTTCCGTAGTTTTATGTTGACTGCAGGAACAGATTTTAGGAGATTAAAGTCTTAATATTTTTGTACTCTTTGTCACTCTTAGCCCTATGTCCGATACATTGGTGCTTGCTTATGGATTATTTTGTGTATGAAGGCAAAAATGTGGTGACTTTAGATGAAGTGACAAAGTAACCATATGTTTACTATCCAGTGTACCTCTCTAATTTGCTTGATTTGGAATTTGGTTTCAGTATTTGTCTGCAGTTTCAGAAAATATGAACACCTGACGATTGTGTGCTTGTTGATTGCTTGTTCATACAGTTTAATGCAGTCAGTGCAGATCTTGTCATTAACCGTGAATTTCCTGAATGGTGGTCTTTCTTTGACATCAATCCATTAAATGGTACTAAATGTCAAGGGTTGGCTGGACCTTCAGCGATTGTTGTGTCTGAGGAAACACCACGTGAGTATAATATTTAGCCGCGTAGTACACAGATGTTGAAGAATGAGTTTTTTTTAATCTTCTAATTCTGCTGTAATTTCTGTTTTAGAGGGTATTTTGGGAGACACGCTGAGCAAGTTCAGCATCTGGGGTCTGTACATTACATTCGTGCTTGCAGTTGGTAGGTTTATTAGGCTACAATGCTCTGACTTGAGAATGAGAATCCCTTATGAGAACCTTCCTTCGTGTGACAGGTATTATCACCTTCTACTTAATGACCATATATATGTTACATTGTTAATGGCTTTTTGTGTAGCTGCTATTGGACGAAGGAGTAATTTGTAGGGTTTTTTTCTTGCGAGTTGGACCAGTGCACTGTGTTTAGGCATCCTTCTCTGTTCGATTCTGGACTCGTGAATGCCCCCAAACATTTGGGTTTGATTTCAGAATTTGTATCTAGTGATACCAAGTGCACTTTCTCTTCTACAGAGATTTGGTTTGCGACTACCCTTGACTCGTTGAGCTTTATATTGATAACTAACCTACTTGATGAACGAACAATGTTTAGTATGCTGCTCATTGAATCCTTTTATTAGTCGAGAAGAACTGTTAAGTACAATTGCATGGGTAGGCAAGTAATTAATGTGTCAGGAAAAAAGGGCTTATATCAGAGGTCCCTTCGAGTCCCCTCAAGGCCAGTGGTGGTTTTCCTGGTCGTTAACTTTAGGTTCCATGGGATTGGACTCCCATGTCATCTAAAAAGAAAAGAAGTTTTAAGAAAAGCTCCAGGATTGATAATTTTAACAGAACCTTTGACCTGATGAAAGACCCGCGTCCAAAGCTATTTATACATTTTTGCAAACTTGCTAAGAGCACCAACTTAGCTGGGAAATCAGTCGTTGCTTCATATATAATACTCAATTGTCCTTCATTCTTTTCCTTGGATACTGACGGTTCCCTGACTGCCTGGGCCATGTCATCTGTCCCAAATTTATTTGAACTGTGGCAACTTTGTCGTTCTATTTGTTTTCTGAAGTGGCTTGTCACCTATGGTTTTGTTATGATCAAATCCAACATAGGTATCTAAACCCATGAAACCTCAAAATTATTTATAATGATATATCTGAGTACCTGGACTGCTAAGGCCTAGAAATT